>JABFFJ010000162.1:0-48549 GCA_013623715.1 Fusarium verrucosum
CGCCGGTTTATAAACACACCTAAAGTCTTTATACCGCAGCGCCTGAACCGTAGAAACCCACTCCGTCAAACCCGCCTCGTCGCGTCCCTCGGCAAACATAATCCCCGGCGATCCGCCGCTTCGCACGAGGAGCCAGTCTACATTGAGCTGTTGCGCGGCTCGACGGACGCGCTGGAGCTTTTTGCGTGATGTTATGTGGTGAGTCCGGATTAGACAGTTGAAGAAGGAGGGTGTGCGGGACATTATTGGGAATGATGAAGAGATTGAGTGAGGAAGATGTTTGTTTATTAGTGATATCTTGATCGGACTTTTATGGATCCGATAATACACCAAACCACATTCATAAGAAACATCACAGACAACTTGTATTTGCTACGACTTTTCCTCAATTGAAGACATATAAATGGTATAGAACATAAATTCATCTTGGTTTGAGCACATCTAAGGATATAAACCTAGGTAACCAAATCCAAACGCCTTCCTCATGTATCGCATCCTCCGCAGCTGTGTCAAAACATCATGACATGACATCAACATTCAAAGTTTACATACACGTACGTTATTCAACAACATCCGTCCCCCCTCGTGATAAATGGGTATAATGTGAAAGAGCTAAACGAACTTTCTCGTTCCCTGCACGCCAAAAGTTCGAGCCAAGTTGTGTGTGTGTGCTGCGCCTCCCAGCTTAGACACCTCGGAACATACGCACCACCAAGAACCACATGGCGCCGAGAAACTTGAACGCGCTGAGAGCTGCCACACTCCACAGCACGATAGACATGTAGATGTTGGATCGGCTCAGCTGCTCCGCTTCATGGTCCTTATCCTTCTTCGGGCTGATTCGGTCCAGACCGGCAGAGCTCAGAACGACGGCTGCAAGACCAAAGTTGAGAACCATCCAGATGAGCACGACACCGGTACGGACACCTCTGTAGTAGTCCATCTGCTTCTCCTGGAGCTGGCTGGGAGTAGGCGCAGTCTTGACTTCCTTGAACTTTTGTGCAAAGACGGTGAGTTCGCGCTGGTATTGGGCGTTCAAATCGCCTTCGTCGGGGAGATCTGTCTTTCCTGTACCGTCCTTGGTGTTGACCGAGGGAAGCTTCTCCACCTTGTCGTCACCCTTGGTACCCCAAGAAACATCGTGCGTGTTGCAGAAGGCGTACACGTTGAGAACGTTGGTGAAGAAGGGCGTGAGAAGCATGTACTGAACCAAGGATGTAAACATGTGCCAAGGATCCAGCATGATCAGGGAAGCGATCAACCAGATACCAAATGTCGACCCGACTGAGATGATGAGCATGTAAAAGACCTTGTTCTTGAAAACGTCGGAGAAATTAAAGCCATTTTCGTCGTTAACGTCAGCTATAATAGCCTTGACCGAGATGAAGATTGCAGCAAACAATAGATAGCTAGTCGGTTGTCAGAGTGTGAAGCAGAGGGATGTCGGGTTGACTTACACCATCATAATAGCCCAGAAGATACACATAGCCGTATAGAGCTTACCAGAACCTGCTGGTCGATTGCCCAGAGATAGAACAAAGCAAGTAATCAAGAATACGCCGTAGAGCCAGGTAAAGACGACACCTAAAATCTCTCCAGTCCGCCCAAGCAAAGTGTCGTCTCCCAAACTCGTTGTGAGAATCTTGAAAACCAGGAAGAAGTTACCAATAGCGAACCAAGCAAAGATCATGTTAATAGTGTTGAAGATGAATTCGATAAAGAAAGCAATCTTTCGGAAGAAAGTGTGATCGGATCGGAGAAAGTCGAGGAAATGAACAATAGCGTAGATAGCAGCGAAGAAAGAACCGTTGAGCCAACGACGACGCTGGAGAACCAGCTCGGTAACCGTGTCGGGAACATCAGTCTCGCCAGTGGCCGACTTGACGTACTGCAAGATCCAGTGACAGTTGCGCTTGGTGACCAGTTCGAAGCAAAGAATACGATCTTCAGCGAGATACATGTTGGACTCGAAAAGACCGGCTTCGCTTCCACCGTGGAGCGTCTCGCCCAAGAAGTACTTTTCCAGAGGTCCCTTTCCGTTCTTGTCGTTCTGGAGGGCTACATAGCGGTAGGCTGAGAAGGCTCCGGGCAACACAGAGATGAAACCAAAAGCGGATTCCAGAGGCTTGTCGAGAATATTGCTCATCTTGTACTCAAAGTTCTGCGCAGCGACCAATGGGTTGAGAAGGTATTTTCCACCAGTACCCAACATGGCCTTGATCTCACCACAAGCACCACCACACATGGGCTCGAGATCAAAGGCCTTCCAGAGGTGATAAATCGAGCTTCCACCGGGTCGTGTACCAGCATCGAGAAGAACACAAATGTTGGGGTCGAGAACTCTGCCAAAGGCCGTAAAGAACCATCTGTGCGAGTTGATCTTCTTGGCGTTCTTCTCCTTCAAACAGAACAGCATCTGAACTGGCTGGCGTCTGTGAACCAGCTGGACGACATCGTTCTTGATTTGAAGATGGGTTTGCGTGGTGTACTCGTAGATATGGGCGGTAACGTCCTTTCCGTTGACCTGCTGCTTAGCGATACCCTCTTGGAAAACACCCATACCGGCCAACAGAGCCTTGGTTCTGGGGTTGATCTTGGAACGACCATCGCTGACGACACAAACGACAATCTTTTTCCAGGCATCTTTACCCCATGTCTTGCTGTTGGGGCGGTTACACATGTACTCGATGTTTTTGAAAACACCGGTCAGAGTTCGGGCAAACAGAATATCGTCCTCGTTGTACATTGTCACGACAATAAACAGCTCGGTGTGTCGGGGCTTGGTGAAGAGCCTCTGTCGCAGAGTAAAGTCTTGGTCGTAGAAGTCATTGGGATCGCAAGTCGCCGCCGAATATCGCATGTGTGTGAATTCATCACGTTCGCCGTGGGGGTTCTGCTGAAGAAGAACAGGCGGAACAGGACAGTCCAGAACAAGGTTACCACGGTACAGGAGAACCTGCTTGACGGTTTTCCAGCGCTTAATTCCGCCACCACCACCTTGTTGAGGCTGGTCCTTGTACGGCTCGGAGGTGTCTGACGGTTGATGTTGCAGCATGGGCCGCTGCTGCTCGTAGTCGGGGTCATAACCTTGATCGTAGGGTTGCTGCTGAGGGCGAGGCTCGTAGGGCTGGTTGTAGTAGGCATCGTGGTGCGCTTCAGGGTTTACGGAGAAATCGCTGCCAGGGGGGCCGTAGCCAGATAAGTTGTCGACGGATTGCTTGGGTAAAGTCAGTTCAATTCTTAATTCCACGTGTATAACGTTCGTCTAATCAAGGTTTTGGCGAATATGTACTTACAGCGGCATTGAGGTTCAAATGATCGCTGGGGGTGGCCAAGCGATGCTGATCGGCAGAAGGCATAGCAAGGTGCTGCTGAGAAGGTCCATAGTGTCCATACCGGCCATCGTCGAAGGGGTTATCGTCGAGCTGATAGCCTTGCTGGAGCGGCTGACCTGGTGAAGGCGAGCGGCGCTGCGGCTGCGCGCCATAACGGGGATCCATCTCGTTATTATAGTAATCGTCGTCTGAAGGTAATTGAGGTTAGAACCAATGTGTTTTGAGGACGTTTGTTTATAGAGTTGTGCATGTGGTGCGGAGAGCAAATCAAGTGGACGCAAGTAAATAAACTTGCGAATGAAACCACGGCAATGCGCGTCGAGACGCAGCAACGGTAAACTTTATCTCGACAAACAGAACAGAACAACAAATAAATATTATGTATGGCCCGAGTTTGCTAAGTAAGAGACAAAGAGAGGCGATGCGATGCGAACGAAACGAACGCAACCGAGTCGCAATTCCAGTCCAGACCAAGCAGTCAGGGGTGTTTAAGAGGGAGGGGTTCGGATACGTCTCGCCTGTCTCATATTGAGAACAAGGGGCAGATGACGATGATCCAAGGGAAAACGGTCACTGGGCTGGGACTAACTTACCGAGGCGATTGTACGACATGACTGCGGTTGTTTATGCGCACACGAGGTGCTACTCGCGATAGGTTTCAGTATGTGCCCGTGTGGTTGGCCTTATTTTTCCCTTTTCTCGGGGCGGGCGCGCAAACAAAAAGTTGGCGGTTGTGGTTATGATGCGTTGGCGGTTGCGTTGCGTTGCCCGGGGTTTCGGTTTCCACTGTAGAGCAAGGAACTGCGGGCCACTAGAGCGCTGCGAAGGTTTGCCTGACGTCGTGGTATTATGCGAGCTCAAGCACAGACGCAGGAGAAGCGCCGGCAATGAATGATACTGTGAAACAGTCGAGAATAAAGAGACAGAAAAGGGCAGAAAAAAGGGTGTGTGCAGTCGTAGGTTGGAGGATAGAAAAGGAATATCGGTCGGTTTCGAACAAGCTGACGAAAATGAGTGTCAGTGACAGCGTCTGACTGCAGCCGCAAACAGGGATCGGGCGCTAGTTACTGCGTGCAAACTTACTGAAGCTTCACCTCTCTCTCAGTGAGTGGCTAACACTTGCGTTGACCCTCTGTGGCTCGGCTGCTTTCAATGCGTGGTCAGTTTGCGAATGAATGGCGAAAACGTTCGTCTAGTCTTGGCAGGCTCCGTTTATTCCAAGGACCGACCGAACGACGACTTGTAGGGTCCAGCTTGGCAAAGTTCGAGGTACCAGTCTCTGTGTGTTTCAGGCCCTGCCCTTGTGGGATAGTAAAGGACGATCCGAGGAACTCTAAGAGCGAGTGACGTTGATTTGGGGGCTCGGCTTGAACCGACAGGGATTGATTGGATATGCCTGTCCTGTTCTTTTCTCGTGGGTGGGATGGACTGGACTCGAGGAGATGATGAAGTGCAGAGAGAAATGAAAATCAAGATATTGAGGAGGAGGCGGGAGGTCAACCTCTGTATAACCCTACGGTGAGCTACAGCTCTAGGTCTGACTGTCTCATCACCTCAGCCCTTTGGCTTTCTGTCTGTCAGCCCAGCCGCAGCTTAGATCAATCCTCCAATTCCTACCACAGTCTAGTCTCAAGCCACGCCTCCGCCAAATATCCAGCCCAGAAAGGTCCAGCCAAGCCTAAGCTCGCGCCTTTCAAGCCTCCAGATAGAATGTGCCTTTCAGCTGCACCGCGAGGCTCTCTCTCGTCGATTGTCATGAGACATTACATCGCTACTCGCCGTTAAAACTCGAGCGCTTTGGCGAATGCTTACTAGCCAAGCCAAGCCTCTGTCCGCTCTTTTCGCCCGATTATCCTCAGCGTTAACCTGCTTATCATAAGCTGCAGCCCTAGACGGGGTCTTGATTCAGCCAGTACCTGATCAGCAGAATCCAAAAATATCCATCCCCAACGGTACTGCACCTATTGAATCGCCACATTTCGATGCTCTTGGCTACGGATTTCAGAAATACCGCAGTCTCTCGCTTGACTGCGCCACGACCTGTCAACAAGAAAGAACCCCTGCGCTAAGCCTCGATGTTACAATGCTTCCTATCAGTTTGTCATCTGTCAGTAAACTCTAGTTACTGAATACAGAGTTGGTGACTGTGCTTCATTCCGCTCACTCTTGGCACATAACACACATGACTCTCCCTACCGTAGGACAATCCTGTACCTGTAGTCCTTGCAGTAAGGTCCCTGAGCTGAAAAATAACCCCGCATGAGGTGGAGGTACCAAACTCAAAAGAGCTTAATCCAACGGGACAGACTGTTTGTCTTGTCCCGCAACCGCCACAAGTCCCTTTAATATGAGGATACAGGGACCGGTGAACGGTGAAACCTAACGTTGGGAAATACTGGACTGAGCTCAGCACTCTCATCAACCCTATTCAGCCTTAAACCTCCATGTCAGCGGATCCTTGGTTAACAAGATCAGTTGTCAGATTACTCTAAATCACCTTGACAGACAACTCGGACACAAAACTAACGGGAGTTTCCACTAGCATAGGCAAAGCTGATGCTCTAGCAAGATCCGAACGGGTCGAACGGGCACGGCTCAGATAAAGTTATTGTCTTAATTCTGCATGCAGATCACTCTCCTCCGGACAGTAACCTCCTCTTAGGCTCTCACTGGCAGCCGAAGCGCTTCACTCTCAATATCCTCGTGACTAGTTGTCTTATAAACATACGAATATCCTATAACAGATAATTGATCATGTAGCCAATAGACAGATAAACATTGGACAGGGTGCTAGGATCACGACAGGGCTCAATTGCCCTCAAAGAGACCAATACCAAGCTGCTTCGGTCCGTCCCTTGTTAACTGCGGCTGAACCTCCTTGCATACCTGATCCCAGTTGACAAGTTAATCTCTTCTGCACCAGACATGAGATTGTCACCGCATGAACCAATAGTTTTCTCGCAGTCATGCAGGTAACCCTGCTTCAAAATTCCTCTTTCACCAAGTTTGTCTTCTTTGTAAGTGTTGACAGCTTGGACAGCGATGCTTGAGCAGGATGCCATATAGAAAGAAACATAGTAAAACTACATGACTATGCATTACTGCAAATAAGAACTGACTCCTGTTCAGATACTGATTCCAGGCCTGAGTGACTTATAAGCACCCTCCCGTTCCCCAAAGCACCTTGCAGACATGGCGGTTTCATCTTCCATCGTGACTTCGCATATACCCGCCAACTCTGTTCAGCTCACGCAGTTCATGGTCCTATCAGGGCTTTCTATCCTGAGATGAACCAATAGAGCCCGACTGCCCCTGGCATCAAGAGCAACCGGCATGCATTGGCGGGTATAGCTTCGATGCAGATCTCCTTAAACAAGCTAGGTCAACCCTTGGGTACAATGCAAGCAAACAGATGAGCTCAATACGGTGGGAAAATATGCCGCACAATGGGCAGTTGAGCCAAGGCTCTGGCAGGTTTATAGAGACGATGCCCCGTGTGCGAGTTGCTTCTGTCTTGTTAGGTCACGAAACAGTTCAGTTCGCTCCCAGACTCGCACTTTATACATCCAGTCTCCTGTAGGAGATACAGCACCAGCAACCATGGTTCGACCTCTCTCAGTCCTCCTCCTCTCCCTCTCCCTCGTCCTAGCCGCCGACTTTGAGAGTGTCACCATCAGTGCCAACCTCGACAACGTCGGCCACACATGTATCAGCAAATGTCTCTACTACACCGTCCTGTCCGACATGGGCAAGGCCATGGGCTGCGATGATCCCTATGACAACAACTGCTACTGTGCTACAGCCGCTGCCTCTGCGTCCAAAGCCGATGGATTCATGTCCAAGTGTGCCACCTCGCTGTGTTCCGCGGGTGATCGTGCTCGAGACTTGACCTCTATGCAATCATACTATGCTTCTTACTGTATGGGTGCAGGCTTCACGCAGCCTGGTGCTACGGAGTGGTATAACCCTGCTGAAGCTACAAAGGAGCCCAAGAAGGAATCTACTGCGGAGAGTAGTGGTGATAGTGATGCGAAGCCAAGTCGAACTGCCAACTCGGGCGCTGATGCAACTTCGACTCAGATGACAATCGTCACGCAGACGGCAGAGGATGGTGCTTCCAGGACGCAGGGTAAGTTCCTGCTGCTCATGGTGATGGTGCCTTTGCTGTTGCTTCAGGTACTGTTTCTGTGCTTATCCGGGTGAGACCTTTTGCTAACTATGTGACTACTAGTAATTGTTCAAGCAACTTCCACCTACTTGGTAAACTCGGACGGATCTCCAGCATCAACCAAGAAAGACGATGACGGTCCCTCTGCTGCCAAGATCGGGGCGGGAGTTGCGATACCAGTAGTGGCCCTCATTGCTGCTAGTTTGTTTGCATGGTGGTTCATCAGACGCAGAAGACAGCGAGCGGCTCAATATCCCCATTTTACTCAACCCCTCAGCGAAGTCACAACTGGTGGCGGTCCTGCTGTCGTCGCCGCCCCTTCTACACCGGAAAGGAGAGATACTCTCCCAAGAAAGCCTGTTGGCGCTTCAACAATCTCTTCTGTCTCTTCCTTATCCAAGACAAACGAGTTATCCGGCATCAGTCTCCAGCGTGAGCTTTCTGGTCGTGAGGTTCACCCCTTTCCGGACATGACGCCCAGTCCGCCTATTCAAGTCGCAGGACAACACGAGATGTCGGGTGACGGGTGGCGGCCAAAGTTAGAGATGGATGGTCGCGATGCTCGAGTGGAAATGTCGGGAGAGGCTAGACCTTCTGAGCTGTCAGGGTATACCAACTCGGCTAATACTCACACGCCGCATGAGAGTGTTCAGAGGTGGGAACTCCCGGATAACTCGAGACAGAGATAGGTTGCGGGCTTTCAGGTTTGAGATGGTAATCATTTTATTCTCTTCTGTATATCCATTTTGTCATGACGAATTTTCTTTCTTTTTGGATCAGGGAGTTGGTTGATGAGAGGGTGCATTCGGGGTATACCAGTTTGCGTGTTAGGTAGCAATAGATGCACAGGATTGAAGCAAACGCCATCATATATACCATGCCATCATAAACAGCACGTTATACTTAAGACTTAACTTTAATTCATTACCGTTTTAAGGTTCTGTATTTCACTGAATCATTGCTGTTGTGGTAATGGCAGAGGAATTACTACAAATGAGAGTAAAAAAGCGTCGACCTACCCTGGGTCAAAGAACTACGACAAGTAAAAATACATGAGACAGGCAATCAGCCTAATATTTAGCCCGGGTGCATGAATTGCGAGAAGAGCTCACCTCCATTGTTTTCTTCTTTTAACTCCTTTATTTTCGTGTGTTTGTTTTGCAATAAAGAAGTGGCATTGATCCAGATAGGTAGTTAGCCAAGTCGCAAGGGCAGTCAGCCTATGAGAGACCCGTCGCTCAACACAACAAACCGTTTTAGCTTAATAACTTTCGTAAAAATACCAGGTCAAAAAGAAATAGCTCCATCATATGTATCCAAGGAGTCAAAAATGTAAGAGAAAGGGTCTGGCCGGGGATTGAACCCGGGACCTCTCGCAAGCTATGCTGTAGGGTTTTCCCTAAGCGAGAATCATACCACTAGACCACCAGACCAAGTGTATAACAGAGATGTTACTGTTAGTGAACGGCAGGGCGAGTAACAATAACTAAGAACTAACATGGTTGAACTGGTGAGTAAAGGGATATTGATTACATGCGGCACCCAAACCTATGGCACTCAAAGTTAGTAGGTATATCAAGACATCATGACGAGACATCATTTACAGAATTACCTTAGCTACCAATTGGATACCAATCGTCAGATTAGCTCAGGTCGTTTCTCTTTCCCCAAGTCCGCTCCTCCGCAGCAATCTCCCCTGCAAGTGTTTAGAGCGGAATTAATAATCATTTCCACGCCCTACTAACACCGTATAAAGTGGGTGTCGTGCAAGCCACAGCCGCAAAAGAGTGCCAAGACGAATGATGAGAAACTCCAATTCCTGCCCCCGAGTCTCTGGTTGGTCAGTTTCCTTTAACAACTACTGAAAGTGCACGATCGGGATAATCGACGTCTTGGACCGCCGACTCTTACGGTGCCCGCGTGCCCCGAGATCACTTATTCAGAAAACCGTGACCAGGCTGGCATCGTGAGTTGCGGAGTTGTGTTTGGCGTTTAGTTTCTGTTTCGTAAATCGAGTAGGTATATAAGGATGGGTCGTATCTGTAGAAATTGAAAGTCTGTCCATCAGCATTCGAAGCATTAATAGTCGAACATACAACATCACACTTTCCCTTTATCAAATCATCATCATGTCTTCCTCCAAGCTCATTACCGTCTTTGGTGCCACCGGTGCTCAGGGCGGAAGTGTTGTGCAGTCTTTACTTCAGAACAAGGCGCAATCCTTCAAGATCCGAGGCATCACTCGTAACCCTGATTCTGAAAAGGCCAAGACTCTCGCTGAGTATGGTGTTGAAGTTGTCAAGGCCGATGGCCTAGTCAAGGAAGAGATCATCGAAGCGTTCAGGGGAAGCTGGGGCGTCTTTGTCAACACCAATTCGGATGATCCTGTGAGTTATACAAGTTAGTAAAGGATCCTCTCTGACAATCACAGTCTATGAACCAGGAGGGTGGACCTACTGAGCTTGACGTGGGCAAGAGTATTGTAGATGCTGCTGCCGAGGCTGGGGTTCGTCACTTTGTGTACAGCGGTATGGCCTCTGCCTCTGAGACGACTGGAGGGGCCGTTCCCAACCAGGCTTTTGATAGTGTGTTATTTCCCTTCCTTTGATTGTCGCGATACTAACTTGTGCTAGTGAAACATGCTGTGGGAGAGTATGCCAAGAGCAAGGGGGCTTTCGAAACTGTCAACATTGTCAGTCCAGGCTGGTACCTAGAGAATCATCTCGCGGAAGAGTTCGCTCCGGCATTGGGAGGATTCCCCTTCGCTTCCGATGAAGAGGGCTATCTCACTCTACATGTCCCTCGCTGGGGTGGTAATGAAGAAATCCCTTTCATTTCCATTGGTGACGACTATGGCGATCTTGTTCATGGTATCTTTCTGGATCCTGCGAAATATAACGGACGTCTTGTTCAGGCCATCAGCGCAAGCGAGACATCAGAGAAGCTTGTGTCTGATTTTGAAAAAGGTGTGTCCCCTAGTGGTTCGAACTGTGTGGTATTTTGGCTAATGTCTTGTCAGTGACAGGAAAGAAAGCTCGGTTTATGCCCATCGAGGACTGGAAGACCATGGAGACGTACGGCGATCAGTCCTTTGAGACTGTCAAGTACATGCTCGGATTCTGTCAGTATTCTGGAGGATTGTACTATGGAGTGCCCAATAACTTGAGTCCTGCTGCTGAGTTGAAGGCGAAGGCGGCGGAGGCCAAGGGGCAGTCGGATGTCGATGAGATGATGACGCTTGAGAACTTTTGGAAGAAGCACTTTGCTTCTTGATGGTCGAAAGAATGGGCTCTAGAGCTGGAAGAGACTGTGACACGCTTCAGATCGACTTGGGCAGTTATTGACCAGAGGGGTGTGGTAGTGTGTGCCGAGAGTTGAATTTCATTTTCGTCTTTGGAAATATCGTCATGTCTTGTTGCTTAATACCTAGGTACTCTAGTCGTTCCTTTAACCGCACCTGGGGGTAGATCGTATTAATAATGCAATGTGGTTCGTCGTGACCATGCACTTCGGGTCGGTGCATATTTGTGAAATGAGTAATGAAAGAAGAATAAGGCTGAAGCAAGTCCAGAAATCCGGGAGCGGGATATTAGATGAACCAAGCAATGCAAGTAGCCGACACTTTGCCAGTAGATAAGGCATCCATCACATATGAGGCGGCAGCTCTGCCGGTAACCGCTATAGGTATCACACCTCCCCTGAAACGAAGAAGCATCCCCCATTTTTGATATTCATGACCCCCTTAGTCCCCTAAATTGCAGACCATAGCTACTGCAGCTTGCCTTGAAAGCCCTGCCGGCTGCCGAGCAGTGAATCACAGTGAATCGGCGGTTGGCCGGCCACATTTTCCTCGGGGCCGACTATAAATATCTCCACCACCCACCGTGCTCTTTCCACTCCTCCACAACAACACACACAACGCAACGAAGCGGAACACAACATAACACAGCAGCATATAACACTCTAATCATGAGTGATAATATCGACCCCGACGCTGTCAAGGCGGCCATTACTATGGTAAGTCTTCCTTTCCTCTCTCACTTCCAGACATGATAAGTAATGACGTCTGATAGGCCGACCTTGGGCGTTTTCGTCAAGAGGAACTTCCTTTAAGCAACGAGACTAAAGGAGGACGTCCTTCATATGCTCCTAGCAGAAACAACGGAACTGGTCACTACTCGGATGGCAGAAAGGCTAACCTCGAAAACAAATGGGGCTGCAAGATTGTTGACGAAGAGTCGCAGCAAATTGTAGGCCTTGTGAATGATGACGCGCGGCCCTGGGCTCGCGATCAAGCGAGAAAGATCCTTTCGGTCAAGATGGAGAACGGGTAACTTATCCCACACCTAACACTAAACTTCTTCTAACATTTTTGACAGAGCTCCGCACCCTTCGTCTACCTGTGGCACATATGCTTCATCCTCGCAGTCCCAGAGACATGAACATGCAGGCCGGGTTGAGTTTAAACCAATTACACCGGGTTAGGAACCCTGTGTTGCAAATCTCATCCAGCGTCATCTCATTGACAAATCGACAACAGCACGTTGGGGACCTCCTAGAAGCGCATCGGCTTCTCTGCCCAAGCCTCGAGACCCTTCTCCCGCAGTTACTGCCAACAGCACTTTGTCCAACAGCACTTTGTCCAACAGCACTTTGTCGAACGGCGCCCCTGCCAACGTCGCCTTGGTCTTCACCAAGAACGATTCTCCGCCAGCCCCAGACGATTCTGAATGGCTCATCGGCAGCGGACATTGTCGTGTTATGCCCGGAAAGAACCAGGCGGTGAGCTTTATTACGAAGATCTCGATCAAGCTTCGGATCGCAGAAAAGGAGGGCATTCTGGACCTACACAACGATACTAAGGGCCATCGAGTCCATGATGCTCGCAACATTGATACGCCTCTCCTTGACGGCGAGTTCTGTGTTGTCAAAGTCAAATCTATGCCAGGCCCCTACCACCTGCGCTTCAGCACGATTGAAGAGACGCAGAAGTTCAAGCGTTGTCTATCAAAGCTCCAGAAGACTGTCAAAATGCATCACCAGGTCATGGAAGATGCTCAGGAGGACGTCAAGGACGTCAAGGACGAAGATACTTCCGGTTCAGCAGCAAGCACAGCCATTCCCACTCCTGCTACCACGCGTGCCACTTCTGTCTCCACCAGTGTCATTCAAGGCGAGACTCAGGCGACCACTGAAGAGCCAGAGCCCTTGATCATGATGGATGACAGTTGGGGCAAAGTGCAGACTCAGGATTTCCCCATGGAGCGTACTACCGGTACCTTGATCAAGATGGTCCATGCAGTCCTTGGGCAATTCGGCGCCCGTCAAACCATTTCGGACGGTTTGATTGCAGGAATCGTCGATGCAATCTTCGAGACGTGGACTAACCAGGGGCTTCTGAAGGAATCCGATGATCAAGCTCAAGAGGCTAAGATCAAGGAGGCTACCCTTACCGTGCTTCGATCAATGGCCGACCTACGATCCGCCATACACTCTTGCGAGTCTGGCGTTGTCCAGGAGGCCCCAAAGCCCGCTGTTGAGAAGGTTGTGGCCCATCGTGCTGGAAACGGGGTGAAGAAGGGCTTGAGTGCTTCCCGGTTTGCCAAAAAGCCAGTTGCATTTGAAGGCAATTTCACTGGTTCTCGCACTGGCTTTTAAGTCTCGAGAACTACCGTCAGTATCTGAAAGTGAGAGTCACAAGATATGAGTAGACTTTCGAAAGCGAGATTTGAGAATAGTCGGTCTGCCTAAAAGGCAATGAAAGCGGTCAAGGGACATGTTTGCAGGAGTTGAGATAGTCCCAGCGTAGCTAATTGAGTAAATTGCATGAGTGTTCAGTGCAAATGATATGAATGTGCTCAGGCCTGTTTATTCTTTTGGTGGCATTTGTGTTGATATGTTTGGAGCAACTGTCTTGAATCTCGGTCAAGTCCATCGCTACTAACTAAAGCATTGCTTGCTAGTTGTTCGGCTTCGCTGTAACGGCGAAAGAAGTAGTGTTCTTCAACAGCATGTATAACCTCTTGAATATCCATCTTGGAAGCATCAGGGCCAAGTGGCAGCTTCAATTTCTGGTAGATCTTCTTAATGTCAGTACAAATTAATGTTTGAGAGACAGCGTCACTTACATCCCCATTCTCAACCTTTGCCTCGTACTCCTTCTGGATGACTCGCCACGCTTCCTCTGACTGCCCTGTGCGGCGGGACTTTGTGGCCTCTTGATCGGCCTCGTCGGAGGATACGTCTGCGATTGCAAAATTGGCGAGGGGATCTTCTTCATCCATTTTTGGTGTTGGAGTATGGAGATGAGGAGGGAATGAAAGATTGAGATTTTGGGTTGTGATAAGACCCACTTGGGTTTGTGGTGTTGTGGTTGGATGACAGGCAAAGGCTTATTGGGATAAGTGAACTGAAGAAAATCATATGAAATTCTAGGTATGTTATTGCGATTTATATTATGAAAGAGCTTTATTCTGGCGCTATAAGCAGGGCATTCGTTGTATTAACTTGTTTGGCTGTTCTAGCAAACAGTTACGCATGCATCAGGAGCCAGACGTCTATCAGCAACCCAACACAAGGATAAGCATGTGAATGACTACATACTTGTTAACTCTGTCAATAAAATAGGGACGAATGCTTTATCTTGTTATTGCTCCTTTGATCCCTTGGTTCTGATGTGTGTAATCTACAGACAGGGGTGGAGAGCTGTGATGCAACAACGTGGGGCAGACGCGGGGCACGTCTAACGACGACATTCAGCTCATGACCACTTCCTCACTTCTCAACTCTTACTTCATCCTTAATTTACATGATCTTATATCCAAAATGGAGAGCCAGGTTGAAAGACTCGTTGAGAAGGCGTGGAAGAAGTATGAGGAGACTCCAAAGAATAAACGATTATGTGAGTATCACTGCATTCATGCCGTTTGACCAGAGCTCTCTCATATGAGAGTTGAGATAGGCGACACTTGAGAGTTTCTTGTCATATATTGCTTGTTCAATGTTTTTGGACCATCTATCTAACGTCCTCAGTGATTGGCGTCGCTGGTATCCCCGGCTCAGGTAACTGAACTCTCTAGCCTTCACACTCTATACTCACCCTCAACAGGCAAAACAACCTTCTCACAAATAATCACTGATCGAATCAACGCCCGTGCCTCTTCTTCCAATCCCTCCTCTCCTCCACCAGCAACATTCGTTCCCATGGACGGCTTCCACCTCACCCGCGCCGCCCTCTCCGCCATGCCAGACCCCGATACCGCCCACTTCCGCCGCGGCGCAGCCTTCACCTTTGACGCACCCAAGTTCTTCACACTCGTCCAATCCCTATCGAAAACACCTATCCCATCTGAGCCAATCCTCGCGCCATCTTTTGACCACGCGCTTAAGGACCCTCGAGACGATGATATTGTTATCAAGCCGGAGCATCGCGTTGTTGTGCTTGAAGGTAATTACCTTGCGCTGGATCAGGATGTCTGGCGAGATGCGGCTAAGCTTCTGGATGAGATATGGTTTGTTGAGGTGGACTTTGAAGTTGCGAGGAGGAGACTTCGGGAGAGGCATGTAAGAGCGGGTATTGTAAAGGACCTAGAAGAGGGAGACCGAAGGGCCATGGAGAATGATCTGGTCAATGGTAAGGAGATCATTGACTTTCGGCTCAAGGTAGACGAGGTGATTCATAGTCGTGAGGACGGAAGTTGGGTGCATGAATAGACAATTGGATAGATTTAATAAATACA
Source organism: Fusarium verrucosum (assembly GCA_013623715.1). NCBI lineage: Eukaryota > Fungi > Ascomycota > Sordariomycetes > Hypocreales > Nectriaceae > Fusarium > Fusarium verrucosum. Next base: position 15,243 of record JABFFJ010000162.1, read on the forward strand.
CATGCATTCTCGCCCAATATCAAAGGATATCACATCTAAGTCTCTCTAACCATATCATCATAGGTACTCTTTCACAAACACAAGCTATGCCAAACAATAACCAATCCCTACTCCAGCGCTGTAATAAAGACCAGCAATACCCAGATTCGCTAATATTCAGCAGCGCGTTCGTATCCGAGATCTGAAGAAATTCTAGATCTTTCTATGCTCATCTTTCGAATCTCTTGTGCCATGCTCTGCCCCCTGCCCTTACGAGCAGAAATCACTGAACCACGCTTAGAATTCTGTCTATCGGGTGAAGCTATTTCTGTGGCCTGGTCCAGTCCCAGTATCTCGATAAGTTCAGGAATCTCAGCGTGGTCTCGAGTCGTCTTCATACGATGACACCATGTCACCCTCTTCTCCTCATTTCCGGTGCCCTCGTTTCCTGGGCCTCGCTCTTGGGCTTCTTCGAATGCGCTAACGGGCTGTGCCTTTTCGCTTCGTGGTGTCGTCACGGGTGTGAGAATATCTCGCGGTTCGAAGAGGAATTCGCCGCCGACTTGACGCTGGTCGCCCATCTTCAGAACGTTCCCGCTGGGGATCTGCTTGACGCCCTGGACTATACTGCCCACAATGCTGTGCACCATGCTTCGGCGCATGTAGCCTGGTTTGGAACCCATCTGGAGCGTCTTGGACATGCCGAGGGCGTCGAAAATGGACCTCGTCGGATCGGTGTATACAGGAAAGCGGCATCCTGTTTCCTCGAGGTACATGTCGATAAGGGATGGGTCACCGCATCCAATTACGGCGATAAAGGTGCTCACAGGGAGCCGGAGCAGAGCCTCGGGAGTTACAGCCTCGGACAGGGAGCGCAGGAAGTCTTGGCAGTTCTAGAAGGATAGCATCAGTAACTTGAAACGACTGCGAGACGAAGGGGTCACGACATACGCCACAGAAGAAGTGCCGGACAAAGATGACGAGCACACGTCGTGCGACGTTGCTACCAGTGTAGAGCGTCTTGAAGGGGTGCGATTTTCCATGTCTGTCCAGGACGATGTAGTCTTCGATCTTCTTGAGAGTTTCGGCGGAGGGGAGATCGTTGTTTGTCGCAAGCTCGCCATCAAAGTCCATAGGTTCCGTGTTGTCAATCTTGATCGGTGAGGGAGGCGATTTGCTTCTAGAAGACATGGACTTTTTAGGAACAGAGCAAGTCTCGCATTCAGAAAGATCCGAGGGCTTCTCGTCTGAATCTTGGACGGGTCGTGGAGGAGTTGGAGGTCGTTTGGCGGCGGGTTTCTCGGGAGGGGTGCCGCCTACTGGCTTGCGTTGAATAGGAGATTTCGTGGGAGGTGAGGCTTTGGCCTCTGTATGATTGTCCGCCATATTGATCAACAGGTGCTCTCTCAGGAGCCAGGAGAATGGCGATTCGTAAGGTTCGGGGTAGCAATGAGCTTAATTTAAGTCGGGAGGTCAGGAAATCCAATCGTACGGAGGGGTACAGAGCGGCCCGAGTGGCGCCGCTAAGAAGAACGTTCTCCAACTTTATAAGGGACTGGCCGCGGGCAGTGGAGAAGAGTTCGTTGTGTCGTAAGGATAGTGGCTTAGATGTTTTTTTTTTTTCTCTCGTGATGGTTATGAAGTTATCACCAGATTCCCGGTTCTGAGAAAAGGAGGGGAGACGTGGCGTTTTAGGTTCCTATGAAGCGGCAAACAGACTTGATTTATGACCTGGTGGCTTGAGGTACCCGACCCTTGTTTGGTTGACGATGCCCTGAATTTGCAGCTGCAGGGAGGTCTAGCTTGTTTTTTTCTGGCTGGCTGTGAGGTCATGGTGGTACATTAGCCTGACAGATGGTTGACAGGGATAGGATACCCTGGAGGATGCTGTGAGATAGTTCATTTTTATTTAGGATATGAAATGGTTGGTTTTCTGTTTGGTTCTAAAGTAAACTTTACATATGCCGTGCTGTAGTGGCCCATTCGTACAACCTACTGCAGGGTCGTGGCGCCTAACATCGGTGTCTTGTCACAGGAGCAAAGTGTTACGAATACAGGATGGAGACCATCTATCAAAATTACTTGCTATCCAATAAACCAAGAAAAACTGGATTTCGAAACAGGCGGTAAAAAGTAGAGACATGAGTTGTGAGTGATTGCCGATTATTACAGCATGATCGCTATGCCCATTTATAAGCACATCACATAACAGCTGTAGACCAATCCATTTCTCAAGCGCCAGGTATTCTCTTACACCTACAGAGTAGCCGCCCCGCGTATCAATTAATAGGTAGTTACCATGAATGGATCCATCCAATCCACTTTCGTCATGCCAAAAATCTGTCAGCGGGGACTCTACTAGACAGAATTGATCATCACCAATAAGGGAAAAGACTATCCGAGTATTTCTGTCAGCACAGTCAAGTTCTGGTGGGGTGTGCCATCTTCCCACGCATCCAACCCTCCCACCAAATTCTCTTTTTTTGTAGCCTTCACTCTCGCGCAGTTAGCCAAGATGGCAGCTCAAGTCCCCACTGAAGCTCTCAAGGAGCTCAACGGTAAGTTTATACATCTTACTCAGCCGTGAACTATATATGCATTGTCAAACTGCCAGAGCCAAAACTGACAACGACTGCCCCGCAGTGGCCGATGGCTCTCAGAAGCCCGGCGCAAACACGCAATCAAAGACCGAGACTGCCGGCGACGACCACGGCGAAGATGATTCCGAAGACGAAGCCAACGGTGCTGCTCCCGCCGAAGGAGCAGCTAAGAAGAAGAAGAAGAGAAAGCCCAGAAAGAAGAAGAAGAACCCTACCAGCCAGAGCGACCCTCCCCGCGTCCAGATCAGCCAGCTGTTCCCTAACAAGTCCTACCCCCACGGAGAGGAGGTTGAATACAAGGACGAGAACAACTACCGTACGACCGACGAGGAGAAGCGCCATCTGGATAATCTCAACAGCGACTTCTTGACCGATTACCGCGAGGCCGCCGAGGTCCATCGCCAGGTTCGCCAGTGGACTCAGAAGAACGTGAAGCCTGGACAGACCTTGACCCAGATTGCTGAGGGCATTGAGGATGGCGTTCGTGCTCTGACCGGACATGCTGGACTGGAGGAGGGCGACAGCATCAAGGCTGGTATGGGTTTCCCCTGCGGTCTTAGTCTTAACCACTGCGCCGCGCATTACACCCCCAATGCCGGCAACAAGATGGTTCTCCAGAAGGAGGATGTCATGAAGGTCGATTTCGGTGTCCACGTCAACGGTCGCATTGTTGACTCCGCCTTTACCATGTCTTTCGACAACAAGTACGATAACCTTCTCCAGGCCGTCAAGGAGGCCACCAACGCTGGTATTCGCGAGGCTGGTATTGACGCCCGCGTCGGAGAGATCGGAGGCATTATCCAGGAGACCATGGAGAGCTTTGAGGTTGAGATTGACGGAACCACCTACCCCGTCAAGAGTATCCGCAACCTCACAGGCCACAACATCCTGCCTTACAGCATCCACGGCACCAAGGCCGTGCCCATCGTCAAGAGCAACGATCAGACCAAGATGGAGGAGGGCGACGTCTTTGCCATTGAGACCTTTGGAAGCACTGGTAACGGATACGTCCGCGACGATATGGAGACGTCGCACTATGCGAAGCGAGGAGACTCGTCGCACGTTGACCTGCGTCTTAGCTCGGCCAAGTCGCTGCTCAACGTCATCAACAAGAACTTTGGCACTCTGCCGTTCTGCCGCCGATACATCGACCGTCTTGGCCAGGACAAGTATCTACTTGGAGTACGTATTGACATCGAGGTTGGGAAGTGACTATAGCTAATACTCTTGCAGCTCAACAATCTGGTCAACGCTGGTGTCGTCGAAGCGTACCCGCCCTTGTGTGACAAGAAGGGCTCGTACACTGCTCAATTCGAGCATGTAAGTGAAGTGATGCTATGCTTTCGGTGATGGTGACTAACAGATCTTAGACCATTCTGATTCGACCCACCGTGAAGGAGGTCATCAGTCGTGGAGATGACTACTAGACACTGTTCTGGTATGTTATGGAGGGAGAAGGACTCTGAAATACGACTCTCCTCTTTCGATGCAAATACGTCTGACTGTAATGTAGACGATTAAAGTTAAATATGATTTACGTTAAGCATGACATATTGTTATTGTACACTTGTTGCCATGGTATATGATGGCCTGGTTTATGCCATGAAGTCATATCAAGTATAAACAACAACAGTTGTCACTGTCAGCATGAACCAAGTGATAACATTATGCATTCAACCCTGCAAGTTATGCATTGCAACGCAAATTGGGTAGAGTAGATGATGACGACCAATGCAAACAACTGCCCATTCTGCAATTTTGACGGCTGCCGAGAGATCTGATCGATTGAAAGAAATGAGAATAGATAGGTACTTGTCTGTATATTCTGTTTCTGTATCGATTCTTGTACATTCCATCACCAAGACCCTGAAATTTGATCTTCTCAGCCGCGTTAATCCCTTCCCCTCACGAGCCGCTTGATCACCAACGCACACTGTAACTAGCCTGAAGATTCTCCGGTTTTTCCCCATGATTGACGCACTCGCCACTTTGTGGCAGAGTCACCCACCAGCAGTGCACAAGACCAAAAAACTGAACTCCGACCTCCTCCCGCAGACCGAGCCAATAGTAGGCCCCCAATATCCCGAGGCTTTATCGCGATCGTGAAGCTTTGCCCCAAAAAGTTAGACAAGCTACCATATCGGGTTTAGCGGGGTTATGCTCGGGCCTGCAGCCGATGGCCGGCGATAGCGAGCAAGCACTGTTCAGGCTCTTCACATGGAATTTTACAGAGGAGTCACGGCGGGCGGTGTCTCCAATTAAAAAGGCCGCATCTCCATCCGTCGCCATCTCAAATCTCCATTGATTTGCTTTGCTCATCTTTACCCTCACTTTTCTGCCACTCTTCAATCGCCACTGGGGATCTTGTATATCTTTGTTCCTGCGGCTGATATAACAAGAGAGGCGTCTTTCTTTTTGTTCCACACGTCAATTCCTGACTTTCCACACAAAGGGGGCTCCTGCAAAGCTTCACAAGCGAAAAAAAAAGTTTCTGCCTCCACGCGAGCAACTTCAATCTGCTGCAACACCACCCCGATATCGACCTACGAGTTATACAGTCGTCAAGATGAAGGTCTTTAGCAACAAGGTCACATACAACTACTCCTGGGACGAGGTGTCCACAGCCAACTGGACAAAGTACGGCCCTTGGAACAACAAGTCAGAGCATGTCATTGCCGTCGACACCCTCGCCCGCGAAGTCGACCCCGCGACCGGTATTCTACGTACTGAGCGTCTGATCACCTGCAAGCAAAGCGTTCCCGACTGGATCAAGGCCATCATCGGCGGCACCGGCGACGAGAGCTTCATGTACGAGGCCAGCTACGTCGACCCCGTGAACAAGACCGTCACAATGGTCAGCCAGAACCTCACATGGAGCAACCTCGTCAGCGTTCAAGAGGAGGTTGTCTACAAGCCCCTCGGCGACCACCAGACGCAGTTCATCCAAAACGCCAACATCACTGCCCTGTGCGGCGGCTGGCAGCGAATCAAGAACAGCATCGAGGACACAATGGTGCATCACTTCCGCGAGAACGCCGCCAAGGGCCGAGAGGGATTCGAGCGTGTTCTTATGATGAGCCGCAAGGCTTTCGCCGAGGAGAGGGCGCGCCAGATTCTATGAGATTCCATCACGGCACCGAATCACGCCTTAACTCCGATAGGGAATCCTTGGCCTCCAGGGTTTGATTGTACAGACACGACACAAATCTCCACTTCACCGCTACACATCTAACGACGACACGGCATAAACGGGGCGACATAAAAAAGAGGAGTGGGTGAAACTTTTGCAGCATTTACTGGCGTTTAGAAGGGGTTTTTCTTTATTCAAAAGTTTTACACAAAAAGAGGATTGATTGATCTTGTTTATCGTTTGGAGTTGTTCGGACGGACTATACCCCCGGTCTATTAGACAGTCGAGAGAGCACATGGACCCCGAGGAATTGCCTCGGGTTCATCGCCTACGCCTAGAACGGGCTTCTTGATAGAGTCGCTGATTAGAATAATTAATCATGAAAATTATTACCAAATCATGCATTTGTGTCATCTCCACTGTGACGATACATTACATACCATCCCAACTTCTCCCCCTATTATTTCTCAGTCACTTTCTTTATAGCCTCAACTACTCCCTCCTCCTAGCACATACGACCATAGCTCGCAGAAAATACGGGATCCCGTCCGCTCTCCCATAGTCAAGCTGCGAAGCGCTGGATTAGTAGTTGGGTCGGTGACGACCAGCGAATCCCCGGTGTTGTATGTTTTTTATCTTTATTTTTGCTGTCAGTTATGAACAATCGATCTTAGCATAGCCGCTTTGGGCGAACCGATCTCACACACCATCTGCAACCACACACACACTCATCTCCTCTCAGCGGCCTTTGCCCGGCATTCGCTATTTCTAGTGCCGAGTGGCTCACTCTTTTGTCTCCCCGTTCCCATCCGACCGACCGTCGGCCGTTTGGCCCCCCGCAACGGCCGGCGCGAGGGGGCGGGCGACTAGGGAAGTTTAAAGAGTTGAGGAGGGGAGGCGATGCTTTGTTCTATGTTTAGATAACTTGGGCAGCTTGACTCTATCAGGCATTGTGTCACTGATGGGAATAATGAGATTATAAGCTTGTGTTATCATTCATGATATAATAACTAATACAGTTTGTGCTTATGTTGCTTGTCCGAAAATCATCCTGATCTTGGACATTTGCCCTGACGTTATTGATTCGCGTTCTAAAAATAGAGCAGTAGAGGTCGAAATATATACTGTACTACATAGTAGGTACTATGTTAGACGTAAAGCTGGCAGTGTTTAAGCCAGAGTGTAGTCGTCGTCTTTGTCATCTTCGCCGTCGTCGCTGCTCTTGTCACTGTTCTCTAACCCGTCATTGCCAAGTTCTTTGTCGCACTCAGACTGACTTTCATCATCACTCTCACTCTCACCGTCGATAGTCAAGCTTTCACCAATATGTTGTCCCAACTCGGCGTTTTGAATGCGCTTCTGCCTCTTGCGGCGTCGGATAATATCCTTGCAATACATCTTCAAGATGCTCTGGAAAGTTGCAACACGGCGCGGTTCCCAGGTCATGGCAGCCCGGGCTGCAATATGCCACAACTGGAACGCCTGGTCGTATCGAATATTGCGCTCATCAGCAGGGATAACTTTCTGAACAGGCTCACCCTCGTCGTCAGAGTTCTCCTTGTTGAAGATATCGTAGAAAGCGTCGACAGTGTCGGCGCAGCGCACAAGGGTCTTCTGTGCAGTGTTCCTATAGCTAGGGAGAATATCCAGAGGCGCTTGAGAAAGATCTTCGATGATCCAGCCGAAAGCCTCACGCTCTTTCTTGGCGCGCTCAACACGGTCGTAGTGCTCTTGAGTTAGAACATCTGTGATGTACACGCCCTTCTTGACCTGGTCGTGGTTTGCAATCTTGTAATCCTCGGCATACTAAGCAGCGAGCGCATTTTCGAGCTGATTGCGAAGAAGATAAGACATGCATACGGTATAAAACAGTATCGCGAATAGTAGCGAGCCAAGTGTTCTGAGAAAAAACACCAGTGTCACTACCAGGGATCTCAGGACGGGAGGTGTACACGAGGTTCAGATCCCAGACACGATGAATGACACGAAGAGCAGTCTCTCCATATTTGATGATGATGGTCTTAGAAAGGCCATACATGTCATTCTCATCGTGCTTCTGAAAGTGCGCGATCTCCTCGCAGATCGAACTGATGCGGTTCTTGAGGGTGTTGTTGTCGAGGTCGTCAGCGTTGCCAAGATCTTGCCATAGACGAGTATTTCGACGGATGGCATGAGGAACAGTGAGGCAAAATGGACTTTGGGGCGGCTCTGACTCGAGAGAGTTGGACTTGTTGTTGACACCCTCGCACCAGGGTGGGAGCACGGTGACGAGCTTAGAGGGGAGCTCTGGGGGGGCCATGGCTGGGTGATCGAGATGAAACTTATGGTGTTGAAGGCAGATGGATATTCTTAGCGAATGGAGAGATTATATGTGTCTTGTTGAGTCTGTAAGACGAGGACGAAACAAAAGCATTAGTGATTGATGGAGCGATATCGGCGTTGAAAACGACTTCAGCAGACGAGAAACATAACCAAGATTAACAAAGACATATTGCAAAAAAGGGTATCATTAAACGTTTGTCTAAAATTCTGCAACAACCAATTCTTCCGCCTTTGTATCATTCCGTTTGCCGTTATGCTGCGCTGCGAGAAACTGCCTTTGATAGACATCCAACGACCAGCTGCATGACCTAGCCATGGTGTTCAAGCCGTTTGAGTTGGGATGGCTATAGTGTAGCCAACTGGGCTGGCGCTTTGGCCGAAGTTGTTTCATCAGCAGTCTGGCTGTATCTAGTATCATGAGACGATACTCCATCCCGCTCATATCAGCTGAGTAATGTCGATCTCTTTGCCAGCCCCGATAAATGCAGGATGCATATGTTGTGTTTCTCACTGCCATCCTCACTCCACACACAGTCAATCCGTTTATGGTAGCAGAGCCTCATGGCGCCGGCGGTTGAGGATTGTTTCCCACCGTCTTGTACATATCTCTCAACTCAAACTCATCATATCCCCCCTCAGGAATCTCCCCAATCACCCTCGCCGGCTGTCCCGCCACGATAGAAAAGCTCGGAATGACCATACTAGGCGGCACAATCGTCCCATCCAAGACCTTGACGTAGTCCTTCAGAATAGCAAACTCTCCAATCGTGCACGCCTTTCCAATCTGCACATGGTTTCCCACAGACGCTGCCTGAACAACCGTCCCTTGGCCAACAAAGACGTGGTCTCCTAGTCGTAGAGGCATGTATGTAAAAGCGCCCTTGTATATGCGGCCCGGTGGACGCAGGAGGACACCGCGGGCGAGGAAGCAGTAGCGGCCTATGGCAACGGCTGTGTTGTTTGCCGGGGCGGTTCCAGAGGAGGATGTGTTGGCTGTTCGCGAGAGATCACCGCGGATCATGACTTCAGGCTGGATGACGGTCTTGCCGCCGAGCATGATATTCTGGGTTCCGACGAGGACAGCCTTACGGGCGACTTTGTTACCTGTGTCCTTGAGCAGCGTTAGTATTGGGGAGGAGAGGGGAGAGTGGGTTTTGCTTACGGTCTCGATGTACTCACCTTTGGGCGCGCGGCGAGACATGATGGGCGGTTCTTGATGCCGGAGGAGGACGGCCGGGGGGCGGAGACGGAGACGGGGATAGGAGGAGAGTTCGGGGCGGACCTACGCGTCTGTGTTTTGGCGGTTTCTAGGCCGATGTCATGGACAAGTGGGGCCGCATTTACGCGGGCGACGGGGGCCTCAATTAGATGCAGCAGCAGCAGCAGTAGCCAACAGAAGTACTATAGTGTCATGCAATAATATGCTGTGTAATTTTGTAACTTGTTTGTTGTCAAGATGTTGGTTTTGAGAGATGACTTCAAGGCAGATTTTACAGATAACTCTGTTGGTTGAACTGCCACTTACCAACATGATGGAGTATCAAGAATAAAGAAGCCTTGCTGTGCCTCTGAAAATCATTAGAACCAACATTGAATAGAATTTATCAAGCGCTTTCGTAACCAACAAGCGGTATAACCAACACGCAGTATGTCCAACAGGCGGTGTTGATCAACTGCATGGCTCTCAACCAACACCAACCCACACGGTCAAAGAAACGATGGCCTGCCAATATAAGTTAAACTTTTAGTGATTTGGCCAAGTAATTTTAAATTTTATTTTACAAATGGTGCTGCATAATTGAATATATCCCAAAGCTTCAGGATTCTGTATTAATTTTATTTAAGTTTCTTCATAGTTACATATGTATAATATAATTGCTCCAGACCAAGTGCCACGACGCTCCATAGACATGCATGCATACAACAAGTTGACCCAGCAGCTCAGCTCCAGAGAAGTACATACATACATACGTGGCGTGTATCACAAAACTAACTCAATTCACACATTCACACATTCCCACGGTTGAGTTAATACTCACATCACAGTCCTGTCCTACACCAACCTCACCTAGAAGCCAAATTAGACAACCAATGATACTCTGACAGTTTACTACACAAGCCAGGATAAGCAGCTAAGGAATTAAATCCCCAACTAAACTCAAAATGTCTAGCCTCAACGGTATCCAACCTCCCACTAAAAAAATCATCCTCCTGCTGTGCCGCAGGCCAAGGGATGGCTGCGCAGAATGAACCAACCAGGATTCTCGAAGCGGTTGTGAGCGCGTAATTTCGCTCTCTGTCTTTTTTCTGACCTTTTTCTCTTTGCTGTTCTTTTTCTTGGCGATGTATCTATATTTACATATTGATCGATTAATTGCTGATGAGTAAGTACAAAATTACTTCATTTTATTTCATGCGGGTGAATGCAGTGGAAATGAATATAAGTGATTCGGTCGTTTCGTGCAGTAGCGCAGACTACAAGATAGCTGAAAACCTGAAACCTCCAGGGCCTGATGTTTGAGGTAAATTGAATGTCTTGATTCTTTTTTTTCTTTTTTTCTTTCATCTCTCATATTCAGGTGAGAGTGAATCTACCGTAAAGACTCTGTAATTTGGGACAAGATTGTGGCGTTTATAAGTGGGTTCAGACTTGCATAACTGCACGTCAACTGAATTTCAGAAGGTCTAATAGGTCTATATCCTTACCTAATCTTCGGCTGTTTCTGGATGATCTATAAAAGGAAAGGTTATGCGGGTTTGACCCATTTATAAGCGCCACAATCTTGTCCCAAATTACAGAGTCTTTACGGTACTTAGTGTACATACAGTAAGACGACAATTGCATATGCCGCTCAGTCAGCCCTGGACCTTGCAATATACTATTGGATATGTAATCATATCTTCCGATTCCTGCATAGTGAGAATCCCTGCTGAGAAAATATGTCGTGGTCCTATCTTTTATTAGTACAGACGGATGATCGCTGCGGACGATAACTAACACCTTGGCTCGTGGGGGGGCGCAGGGCGGATGTTGCTATGTCCGATCTTGGCCAAGGATGACAAGAGTTGATACCTCACAGGTTCCAAGTTCAGACGACGGTTGCGTTTCAAGACTGTTGTCGTTATGGTAGTAATGGGATCGAAACGAAACCAAGACCGTATAATTCAAACAGTTTCAATTACCCTTCTGTCAACTCTATTCAGTTACAGTTCGTTACAGTTCTCAACATTCAGAGTTGCTGACGGCAACACCAAGCCGAATTACCATCATGATCCCTGCTCCTCCACCTCAAACAAGAGCTTTCCGGCGCTAGGGTCGCCTCTCAACGCGGCCGCCCTTCCATATCTCCTCTGCCCCAAGCGAAAAACGTTGCATTGCCTTGCCAATCTTGGTGGTCAACCCCTACACCCTACCCTCCACCTGCAGGCAAGGATTCATGGCCTCGCCTATGCCCGCGTTTCGAGGCCTAATCCCTGCCTGTACTCTTTCATCTGACTTGTGAACAGAAACAGAAACAGAGGAGAAACAGACATGTTTGTTAGTTAACCTTCAACTCTTGTCTGCCCTGCCTCCAAGGCGCAGTAGAGCCCTTTTTGGGGTCCATTAGTTACTAGTTGGTTTTATATAAACTCTGTCATATCCTCTTCATCAACCATCATTAAACCATTCAATTTACTCTCTATTCTTAAACTACCAATATCAGTCCTATCTGATTCTGGAAACCATTGCATTGCTCATCCCCGCTTCTGCACAACACTCACCACACCCTCTCGCGATATAAGCGCCCAGGTGGAAACGCTCCAGCCACTTAGACTCGTTGCTTGTTGCGTTTATTATTAGCATTGCCGCCCTTGTACTTGCTGTTGCCGCCGATAGTATACAAGACTGCCTGCGCTCTGCTCTTCTTCTACTACTTTTGTTCTACTATTGCTGCTTCTTTAGCTGTTGGTGGACCATCACGATCGACACCATCTTTTGCCTCGAACCCACTGTCATAGTCCGGCGTTAGAAAGTTACATTCCATCAGCTCAACCTCAACCATGCTCACCAACTCTTTCCTCGTCCTCGCCTCTGCTGCTTTGGCTTTGGCTTCACCTCTTGGTCCAGGTCCAGGTCCTGCTCATGGCCCAGGTCCTCATGCCGATCATGGTCCCGGTCCTCGTCCCCATGGTCCTCCAGGCCCTGGTTCTAGCTGTAAACCCGGAAAGCCCATGCCTGTCCTCCCAGTCAACGGTGGTCGTAAGTCAACCTTAACTTATACACATCTTCAGCCTCGTTAACATGATATAGCCTCTGAACTTCCTGCTCCTCCTGAGGGCTCAACTCTAAAGCACATTGCTCTCGGTTATGGTATTCAGAACTACACCTGCTCTGACGCCGACGCTACCCCTTCCGCAGTTGGTGCTCTGGCTGTTCTCTACGATGTCACTCAACTCTACCCCGGCCAAGGTCCTGCTTCTCTCAGTCAAGAGGACTGGGCTGCTCTCACTGGCGACGTCCTCGACACCGGAAAGGTTCCCCTCAACCTCAACGAGAACGGAGTCGGAGCTTCTCTCACCAGCCCCTTTCTCAAGAAGCAAGGTCTCAACGCTGAAGGCCTTCGTGAGATTCCTTATCTTGGTCACCACTTCTTCAACGCTGCTGGAGTTCCTACCTTTGACCTCGACCAGGCCAACCAACTCCTCGTCTGCAAGAAGGTCGACGGCATCAAGGCTCCCGCTTCTGCTCCCGCTGGCCCCGATGGCACTGGAGCTGTTGACTGGCTCTTCCTCGACGACGCTGGTGGCAGCCGCGGTGTCAACTCTGTCTACCGTGTTTTGACTGCTGGAGGTTCTTCTCACGGCTGCAAGGCCAAGGGCGGCGACAGCACCTCTTACACCACCCTCTACTGGTTCTACGGTTAAACCAAGCCAGCCACCTACAACATCTTGCCTCTTCACTTCTTAATCACATATTTTCAGTCGGATAGAACGGCGTTTATAAAAGGTCACAGTCGCTTTACATAGGATACTTATACGTTTCACGACGATCGTTTATTGGTACAAAACTAGGGTCTTTGGCACAGACAACACGGTTTATCATGTGGGTAACTTTTGGAGTTTTGCTTTTTAAAGGAATGGATTGGAGGGCGTATTGGTTATGGCGAAAATGAGATGGAAGTAGAATAAGTAGTTAGCCAATGTTAAATAAAAGAAGGCTGAATCATATATATATTGGACACACTGCGAACTTGCCTGTATATCACTGACATAGCCTCTAAAGCTTTGACAGATGAAATGTCAATTTTTAATGGTATCTATTGCAAGATCTCCTACTCAACGCTGTGCAGTCAATCACCAAAAAGAAAGCAATACTACTCAAAACATATCGCTCATGCCTCCTCCTTTCCTCCATCCAACTGCTTATCATGTTCAATACTTTGCCTCTCACATGAAATAACTACATTTTTGATATACTTGTGAGTCCTCCAAGTCAAACCCACACACCAAATGATCATGGCAATACTACAGGCAATCATTGCCCACATTCCACGCTAATAAGATGTAAGAACCTATTCAAGAAATTGAGATCGGGCGATGGAAACTTACAATAAACCAAGGAGCCATCGAAGCACCGTAAAATACGATACTCCACCAAGCATTGATGACATTACTGCCCGTATTCATCCCTGCGAGCACGATACCACGGAACATGGCGGATTCATGACGCATGGCATCGTTGCACCAAGCAAAAAAGGTAGCTTGACATGCGTAAACAGATCCAGCCCAGTAGTAAGCCGCAAAGACAACTGTAGTCGAGTGCGGGTTCGTGGGATCCTTGGAGGCGACCAGGACCATAATGGCTGTGGCGATACCGGTTATGCCGATGAAATAACCAACGAGATATCTCTTCCCTGACAAAAAGTCTGTCAGTGTTGCCCAGAACAGAGTCGACACGATGCCAACGGCCGGGACACCACTGGGATAGTTGTTCTTCTGGGCGATAGTGTAGGTATTGGTGGGATGGTTCTGGAGGAACAGAGCGAAGAGGGCGTTGGTGCTGAAGGACTCGGTCTCGCCGGCGATGACCCAAAGAATAACAAATCCCCACCAAAACCACGATGTGAGAATCATCTTTCCATAGGCGAATGTGAGTTTGGGTCGCTCCTCGGCAGGAGGAACACGGGCAATGGCGAGAGCTCGCTCGTCCTCGGAGAGATAAAAGGCGGTGGTTGTATGCGGTGTATCAGGAAACAAGAAGAATCCGTAGATGGCAATGGGAATGGTGATGAGGCCGTCGATGATGAAGAGCCACCGCCAACCAGTCAGGCCACTTTTACCATGCAAACTAGAGTGAATACCCGTCTGGATGAAACCTCCAATCATTGTGCCCGCGAGACCAGAAGCTGTAAAGATACCACTTCGCTTGCCTAGTTCTCGTTCTGTGTACCACGATCCAAGGATGTAGTGCGTGCCGACAAAGGTAGACGCTTCACAGATGCCCTGGAAGAAACGAATGGCCATGATGGACTTGGGGTTCTGGACGGAAGCAGTTACCATGGTTAGGCAGCCCCAGAGAATCATCATGAGAGGGAACCAGATGCGAGGTTTGATGTATTGAAGGGAGAGGTTGGAGGGGACTTGACCGAGGACATAACTGTAATTGTTAGAGGTCTTTGATCGCAAAGGATAGTAGTGGTGATAGCATACCCAACAGTGAAGCAGGTAAAAATCTGGTTCAGTTGATCTCCCTCGAACCCAAGATCCTCCTTCATGCCAGAAACGTAGGCATTGTTGATATTGTTTCGATCAAGCTATAAGCACAACATTAGCATTATCCACAAACGATGGTATGGTGACATACATAGTTGACAAGATAACTCAGACAACAGAACGTCAAGATAAAAAAGTCAATCTTTTGAACCAGTTTTCTTTCTCCTGGTTTATACTCGACATGCAGATACGCCTTGAGTTTGGACGACATATTGACGGCTGGATAGATGCTATGCCAGAGACTGGTGGCAAGCAATGACGATAAAAGCAGCTGAGGTGTTGAGACCTACTTATACATGTCCGTGTGACTTGTACTACACCAAAATCCAGTTGATGAATGATAAACAGTTCTACTTGTCAATCAAACACCTTCTTTAGATCAACACTGGTAGTTCAGTGCCTTGGCAACGCTCCTATTCCGCGGTATCAAAGTCGCGTGGTAAGGGTCCTCAATCAATATTTTCGGCCAAGTTTATCGCCCGAACGATAAGGCCCCAAAAACTGGAATTTGCGGGGAAGCGATAAACTGGGTTGATGATCCCTGGAGATACAGCAAGTGACGTTTCTCTCTGGTGTTGGTTCGCTGCCTTTTTGGGAAATCTATCTATGGAAACCTTGCAGATAAGAGGCACGGTACCTTGCTAGTAAGATAGGATATCCGGGGAAGTTTGCGGATGTTACTCTGCTCGAGGGACAGGGTTGATGTTGGAGATACGTACGGAGCTTAATTAGATATGGGTGAAGTGGTATGTTTCCAGAGATAAACAGATACAGACTGGGGTCTAATTGGTATTAAATTGTAATGCCATAATTTGACTTATCTTGCATCATAGATCGTCGGATATAACCTAGATACAACATGCAGCTATCATCACTCTCGGACCCTTATTCTACTACCGAGAATCTAGTTACATCCCAGATACTACACCATCACCACCTCGTGATAAGACTTACAGTAACAAAATACAGTAGCATATTGTAACCTCTTCCCCTCATCTACACAATCACATGAGCACACATTCCATTCTCCCCATTCGGAAAGCAACCAAACCCGTCCAACTAGTGCCCGTCCACGATATCCCAAATAGGCAACATATCTATCACACTGCAACCCTCAACTTTCAATGTAGACCATCTCAGACTAGATTTAAGCTCTCTCTACTTCCCTTGGCCAACCCAATATATCACTTTACCAAATATACACACTCACTAGCAATGACTCTTACAACTACAACTACCAAGACTGCCACGCTTGATACCACTCCTTCGTGGAAAGACATCAGCGACAATAAGATCAAGGCTCTTAACGCTTCTATTCCCGAGCAATGGCGTATTCCTAAAGATCTTCTTCCTCCTGACGATCAAGCGGATGTTACAACTTGGCCAGAGTCTTCAGGCTGGTTTACAGACCAAGAACTCGCCATTACAGCTCTCACTGCCGCTGAACTTCTTGAAAACCTCTCCTCTGGAAAACTCAAGTCTGAAGATGTAATCAAGGCGTTCTGCAAGAGAGCTTGTGCTGCTCATCAACTTGTAAGTCAACCAACCATTTAAACTACAGTTATACTAAACAATATACCAGACAAACTGTCTCGCAGAAACCTGCTTCGAGCGCGCTCTCCAAACAGCACGCCATCTCGACGAGCACCTCGCCAAAACAGGAAAACCAATCGGTCCTCTCCACGGTCTTCCAATCTCTCTCAAAGACAACTTCAACCTGCAAGGTCTCGACGCCACCGTCGGATTCACTTCCCACGTTGGAGACCCAGCCAAGTCAGACTCTGCCCTCGCAACACTTCTCCAAAACTCCGGTGCCGTCTTCTACGTCAAGACTAATGTTCCTACGGCCATGATGATCGCAGAGTCTGTGAACAATACCTTTGGACGTACTGTGAATCCCAGGAATAGAAATACCACCAGTGGTGGAAGCTCGGGTGGTGAAGCGGCGCTTATATCTTTCAAGGGAAGTCCTATGGGTGTTGGATCTGATATTGGTATGTTTTACATCTTTCATGCTTATCGGGTATTTACTTATCCTATTAGGGGGATCATTGCGTATTCCCGCTGCTTGCACAGGCATCTTCACCATCCGCCCCTCAGCAGGTCGTTTCCCCGTCCGAAACTGTCGCTCCGGCATGCCCGGCCAAGAAGCCGTCCTCTCCGTCAACGGCCCTCTAGCACGAACCCTCCAAGACATTGAACTCTACAGCAAAGCCGTAATAGATGCTCAGCCCTGGCTTCACGACCCCAAATGTATCCCCATTCCCTGGCGCCCCGCCCAACTCCCTGACAAGTTGAAGATCGCATTTATGTGGCACGATGGCATGGCCCGGCCAACACCGCCTGTAATTCGAGCTCTCAAAATCGCAAAGGAGAAGCTAGAAGCCGCGGGACATACCATCACCGAATGGGACCCTGTTGATCAGAAGGAAGGCAGTGATCTTCTACAGCGCATGTTCACCGCTGATGGAGGACAAACTATCCGAAAGGAACTAGAGCGCACGGATGAGCCTTGGAGACCAGAGATGGACTCTTATCGTGATGCTAGAGATCTGAGTACATCTGAGATGTGGAAGCTTCATCTTGAACGATCAGCTTTCCAGAACCGCTATCTCGACCGTTGGAACAAGGCGGGCATTGATGCTATCATTTGTGCAACTACACCCTACAGTACTGGAAAGCATGGAACTATTCGACATGGTAAGTCTAGAGCCATTTATAAATGCGGTATACTAACGATGAAACAGTTGCTTATACCGGTGTCTTTAATGTTGTGGACTACTCGGCTGTTTCGTTTGCGACAGGCATCAACGTTGATAAGGACGCAGACAAGCTTGATGCTTCTTACGAGCCCCTGAGCCCATTGTGCAAGTCTGTCAATGAAGAATGTGAGTAATACATGAAAACCACAGATGAAATTGGGACTAACATCATACAGACGACGCGGAACTGGTTCACGGGCTACCAGTCAGTCTTCAAATTGTCGCACGCAGGTTGGAAGAAGAAAAGGTTCTTGCCATGGCCAAACTCGTACACGAGACTATAGGATAAAGAGAGTTATCGTAGATATAGACATACATCCATACACACATAGATAGTACGACTTGCTATTATGTTATCACGGAGGCACTTGGGACAACAATAACAGATAAAGAAATATAGTATTCTTCTCGTTTCTCGTTTGGGAAAACAGATATCCAAAATGAAGATGAGGGAGTCGCTTCTAACCCTCGAAACCCATGTACAAGCACCCATCCATCCCCCTTCAGTTTCCTGCTGCTGACTCTTAAACCAGGCATTAGATCCTTGAAATCACCAAGACTTGTCCTTGTTTCCCTTTCCTAAAGTCTTTCGCATTTTAAAAGTAGAAGCCATTCTTTCTTTGATCATCTAGAACATGACTCTCCGATTCCTATCATGTACGAATACACTCCTTATCTCCTGGAAGCGTCCAGACCTCCCTGGAGATCCTGCTCAAGTCCTGTGTTTCCGTGACCCTGGTACTCCTGTGGTCGGGGGTCCTCGGCGGTCCATTGGCCGTTACCCTGGGGCAGAGGAACCGAGACACCCTGCTGGTTCTGGAGACCAGCAGGGCCACCTTGGCCGGGAACAGTACGGACAGTCTGTCGGAATCGCATAACCTCGTCCAGAATCATGACTCGCATCTGACCAACATCCTCAACAACCTCAAAGTCAAAGTTAAATGTGGTGGGGCAGTCGGGCTCGTCTGAGGCGTCGTGCCAGATGTGGAGGTAAGGGTGCTCGAGAGCCTGCTCCACACTGATACGGGATGAGGGGTCGAAGGCGAGCATCTTGTCGAGAAGGTCGAGGGCGTCAGGGTTGGCCTGAGGGAACAGGCTGGGGAAAGGCTTCTTGGGCATGAAAGGTAGGTTGCGGACGTATTCCTGAGCACGGGGTGAGCCAATGCGAGAGAGGGTCTCCTCATTGGGAGTTCCGAGAATGTGCAGAATCTGGTTCAGCTGGTCGACATAGTCACGGCCCTTGAAGAAAGGTCGGCCACCCAACAGCTCGGCCAGAATGCAGCCAACAGACCAAACATCAACTATATCATGTTAGTAAGACGCTCCACAGACACTACAATCTCAGGGTTACACATACTCGCTTTGGTGTAGCTCTGGAAGCTCAACATGATCTCGGGAGCACGGTACCATCGGGTAGCGACGTACTCGGTCATGTATCCAGCGTTCTCCTCGGGGTCGACTGAGAAACCTCGGGCGAGACCGAAATCGCAAATCTTGAGCTCGCAGTCGGCGTTGACGAGCAAGTTTCCGGGCTTGAGATCTCGGTGAAGAACATTGGCGGAGTGGATGTACTTGAGACCGCAGAGGATCTGGTAGATGAAAGACTGGAAGTGGGCGTCGGTAAGAGGCTGGCCGGATCGAATGATGGCAGCCAAATCACACTCCATCAGCTCTACGCTGCGTCAGCTTATTGTCTGTCATTGTTTCTTCGCGGCTCGTCACTGACCCTCGTACAGGTACGTCTCGTTGAAGTTATCGGGTCGAGGAATATCCATGTCGTACAAACATGTAATCTAGAGTGAGCATATCAGCATACGCGTCCTCCCTTGGCCTTTTTTTGCGCCCCGAGCAGAATTAGGACTCACGTTGCGGTGACCGCGGAAGTGCTGAAGCAACTTGATCTCGCGCAGAGCGCGCTTGGCGAGAATCTTCTTGCTGAAGACATTGGTGACCTTCTTGATGGCGACGCCCTCGTTGGTCTGGTTGTTAACGGCGGCACTGAGAGGCGGGGTTATATCGTCAGCAGGTGCAGCGGGGTAGAAGACGAGGCAGATGAGATTGAAAAGAGTTGGAGTCGCAGCACGAGTGCGTGCGTGCCACGAGCAACAGGATGCGCACTCACCAGACGATACCGTAGGCTCCCTGTCCAAGCTCCTTGGTGACCGTGTAGCGCTCGTCGACGATAAAGTCTTGGTTAAAGACCTTGAAGACCTTCCGTCCTTGAAGGTCGGCCATGGTGATGATGTGTGTGTGTGTGCTTTGTTGTATGCGGGGCAGATAGAAGCTTGAATGCGACAAGGTTTGGTGACAAGGAAACGACCGTTGTGTCGCTGAGAGAAAGGGTTCAACGGTGTATATATAGAGATAGACAGTAGAAATGCTGTGTAAGAATAAGACAAAGAATCAATCAGTCAGTCAGTCAGCGCGTCTTTGCGATATATGTAGGTACCTGACAATGGTTGCCGGTTGGTAGGTTGTGTTGGGTTGAAGGAGGAGCCGAATGGAAGGGGAAATAGCTAGCTCCCTCAGCTGCTGGGCCTGTTTGCGGGCTGTTACTGGACGAAGCCCGGGAGTCTTCGTTTTAGCAGGGGCTTTCAGGGCAGCTAGAGCGATCCACAGGCCGCTAAGGTACCTAAGAGAAAGGACCCCGCAGCGAAGTCACCGCCTGGTGATGTGGCTTATTAGCTCGTCCTTCTGCCCCCACCAGACCTCAACCAATCAGAGTCTCAATCAAGCTCTTGACTTGATAGCCGCGCGACAACAACCCTTGTTCCAAAGTCGCAGCGATGCATGCAACGGCTCGGCTTCATCTACTGCAAAAAAGGGGAACTGCTCGTGTTGAGCTCTTAGAGGACATGTAGTCAAATTTGATGAATTTACTTTTACGAAGTCGAAAGTTTATCTCTCGATGAACATTCGGCATTACCTAACCTCGCGCACCTAGAGGGTATCCAGCCGCACGCCGTCCTATGCCTGCCACCACCACATCACATCACATCACATGGGGGGCTGAGTTCGTAAAAAAGTCATCACCAATGGATGGATGGATGGTCAGCATCTTACTCGGCATCTGAGAGATCCGCCTCACGTAATTAAAGCCAGAGCCTCCACTGCGGTCAAGTTGCCAGCTGTCGTCTCTGGCCCGGCATCACCGATGTTACATGCAATGAATCAACCCCAAAGTTGAATGACGTTGTCCCTTCAGCCAAAGATCAAGGCCGCGCACTAGGCCGCTGCATCGTCAGCCCTGGGAGCATAGGGCTGAAGTTTGCAAAGTGGGACTGACATTGGACTGCATTCTGAGGAAGTACTTTAGATGGCCTTGGCTATTCCCTGGAATTCAGTCAGGATTCAATGGTTTCTTTCTGAACAGACTACTACGATGAAGCGCTTAGTTAGGCTGATGGATAGAATTTTGGTCCAATTGGACTCTATTTACAGGAATCAGAAGATACATCTGGATGCTTCTAATTTAAAGTCTGACGCCATGTTTGCCTGTCTAAACTGAGTCCCCGGATTCCGAGACACAATCTGTAGGATCAGCATCCAACAGCACCCTAACCTAGTCGAACCGTCTTCCTGGTAAGTTGGCCAATGATGATTAACTTTGTTGAATGTCAATAATATTCTAATCTACCCAGTCCCTCTAATATTTAACCTAGTATCCCTTCCCTTCCCTTCTCTTCATTGATCGTCCGTATGTACGTGTATCGGGTATTATATCCACCTCCCTCCAAGTTCCATCTCGCACTCATTTACTCCTCTGAGAAGTCCTCCCCAAGAGTCTCCTTCAAGAAATTCTTAGAGAACCGCATACACTGCTCATACGCCTTCGCAAAGCCGTCGTCTCCGCCGTAGTAAGGATCGTTAACAATCTCAGGTCGCTTCGTGCCGCTAAACTCGCCAAACAGCATAACTTTGGCTTTGGAGTCTGGGGTGTTCTTCTGCAGCCGGTGGAGATCTGACAGGTTCGACCTGTCCATGGCAAAAATGTAGTCAAAGTTGTTGAAATCGCTCGGGTGGAACTGAAATTGGTGAGTAACATTGTCATGACTCTGACTCTGACGGGAAACATACACGTCGCGCGAGATGTTCGTAGTCGTCTATACCATTGGCCTCGAGAGTCGCCATGGTCCGGTCATCGGGGGGTTCACCGCTGTGATAAGCAGCTAAAACAAAGACAATCAGCCATTCGATCCTTCAACCCATTGCTTCAAGTCCAGATATCCATACCTGTACCGCAAGAGTCGACGCGCGCAATCTTGTCCTTCAGGTTGGGCTGCTTGGCAAGACTCTGAAAAATACCCTCAGCCATAGGCGAGCGGCAAATATTGCCCAGACAGACAAAGAGGACGGAGATTTGGTCTGTCATTGTTACGGCGATGTATGAGACGAAACGAAACAAAACAAGGCAGATCAAAACAAAGCCAGGAGGTCGATCAATCACTGCAAAAGGTAAAAACAAACAAAAAAGTTACCCAGGTAAGCTTACTTATTTGTTGCTTGCTTAAGTAGGAAAGGAGATAGTCGCAGCTCGACAAGTGACGTGACGGGCCGATGCGCATATAATCTCATCTCAGATGCCCCGCCATATCTAGTTAATTCTAGGCTTTGGAGTGGAGAGGATGGAGGGGCACGGCCACAGTGTCAGAAGCCATGACCACGATAGAGCTGAACTAATGTAGATTATAATCAACAATCTTCAGGTGATATAGACCAGCTCCCTATAACACTCACTATCAGACGTCATATCTACTAACTGATCTTGAACAACTACTAACCTACCCTGTCTTTCTATTGCTTGGCGATGCATGAGATCATAGATGCTAGTTATCCGAAAAATAATTATGTTTTAAACCACAAACACTGTACGCCAGCACGTGCTCTCGTGCTCAGCTGGCGTCCAATACCCCTGTGAACATGGCTTAAACGCGTTCCCATTGTCGAAACCGTGTAAGCATCGTCACTTAGCTCAAGCCATCGGCTCAAAGTCTCTCCATATTCACAGCTAAGAACGAGACAAGACCATGAACGAGCGTGAATTGTTAACAGTAACCAACCACGAAAATGGGCTATAAAAGAGAAGCCACTGCCTCAATGGCCTCCCCATCATTCCTCACCAGCAAGCACTTCTACACTCTTCTCAATCTTTAATTGTCCAATATGTCTGACTGGAAACCCCCGGCCTTTGGTACCCCAGTCTGGATGAGCATCCCTGCCACCAATGTCACCCGTGGTACGCCCCTAAAACCTCCATACATATCCTGCACTAACACGCCCTACAGCCGCAGAGTTCTACAAAACTGTCTTCAACTTCACTTTCAAAGATGCTTCCGATAAGCATCCTCAGGATGAGCTCAGAATGTTCGACTTCAACCCCAGTCTTAGTTTGACAGGCGGCATTCAAAAGGCCCCTGACCACACTGGCAACTTCGCCCCTGGAAAAGGAGGTATCTGTATTTACTGGTTGGTCAAGGATGTTGACGCTATTGGCCCTATCATCGAGAAAGCTGGGGGTAAAATGATGAGTGAGAAGGAAAAGGAGGGCGAGTTTGGCCTGTATCGCTTCTTTGAGGATACCGAGGGATCTACTGGTGCTGTTTATCAGATGGCACAGGTCTAGTCAGTTACTGTGACTATAACAGATATTGTGTTATTCATAATCCCTAATCCTTGCCGCTCTAATCATGCT
Organism: Fusarium verrucosum; assembly: GCA_013623715.1. NCBI lineage: Eukaryota > Fungi > Ascomycota > Sordariomycetes > Hypocreales > Nectriaceae > Fusarium > Fusarium verrucosum. Next base: position 38,481 of record JABFFJ010000162.1, read on the forward strand.
CTAGTGTTAAAACAACTGACTACCCCTCATCCTGAGCAATAAGAAATACTTCACTGCTTTCAACAATCCTGCAACTGGCCGCTTATCTCCTGAGTACTTCTCTGCTCACGCCATTCTGCTCCCATGAGCTACGTGCTATACCGGAAACCCTTGTCTCCTACGTCAGTGAGGTCCGAGTCTTCTGACACGCCAACCTGGGTATGACTTCTCTCATCAGTCTGCTCTCCAGTCGCATATTCCAAGTGTCCTTCTGCAGCCTTTTGATCGCGAATTGAGTTCTCCCTCTGGACCAGTACAAGGTACATCGTGAGTGTAGCAATCAACCCAGACCAACAGGCAAGGTTAAGGATACACCCTGTGGTGAATTTCGGTTCCTCCTCCACCAGCCACGCTTGTGGGCTTACAATAGCCCCCACGCAACCCGCAATGAAGAACCCAGCGCTCACAATACTTTTTTTGGTGTTCCCTTTGACATTGCTGGCCAAGAGACTGGCGCACGCACAGAGTGGTGCAGAGCCTAATTGTCCTAGCCACGTCGAAGCCGCGACGGCCCAAGGATAGCGTGGCTTGTTTAAATCCCACGGGAGAAACACGAGGGCTACCGTGCTACTGAGAGGTATCATGGTAACACCAATGGCTGTGTATATTCGTGTGTTGGGGAAGAAATAAGGAACCAGCGCCGAGATCCAGACGGTCATGATATTGAGGGCGCCAGTGGGAAGGCCAACTAGCATTGTCTGATTGTCAGTGAAACCGAGACCACGAACCATTATGGCGGAGTACTATACATGTCTTGTTAGCATGTCTGGATGGTAAACACCGTTGACAATTTTCAGTTACCTTTGCAATTGGTGTTGTCAATGTGATGCACAGAGACATCATAAAGCATAGCCATGACAAGGGCGACTTCAAGGCCTCCATCATCTGCTTCCTATCAAAGTCGGCTTTATCACGCGTACCACGATCAATGGCCAGCCTCATCGTAGCAACTTCCCTCTCCCGCTCAGTCAAGAACGGAGCCGTCCTGGTATCCATGGGCATCCAAACCGAAAAGGCGATACCAGATAAAATAGTCAGTGCTCCAAAGATGAGGAATATAACTCTCCAACTTTGTATAGCCATGCGCGCATGATTAATAGCATACATCATTAACGCTCCGAAAATCTGGCTGAGGCCATTCATTGAGATCCATGTAGCAACACGCATGGGGTGCTCATGACGGCGGTACCAGTTCGATGTGAGGATGATGAAAGCGGGAGAAATGGCAGCTTCACAGAAGCCAAGCAAGAAACGAGTGGCGGCCACACTGCTAAAGTCTTGCGTCGCCGCCATACACATTTGTGCAGTCCCCTAGACGATAACTGTGAGACCGACAAAGCGAGTGATGCGAAAGCGGCTGAGGATGTAGGCGGCTGGATATTCAGAGACCAGTTGACCGATATAGAATAGAGAGACGACCAAAGAGAAATTTGACCCTTCAAGACCTGTGTCTCTTCTGAAACCGAAGATGGAGGCATAGCAGACGGAACCTTTGTCAAGATCTGTCAGGGGCATGTTACTACTGGGCTTGAGCAAAGATCGGGCAAGGGAGCTTAGCTTACACTGAAAGAAGTACACAGTTGCCATCAATGGCATGATATGAAGGTCCAGCTTTGTTACTAGCTTCTTCTCCTCTTTGGGATCGATCTCCTCAAAGATGACGGCGATGTCATCTTGCTGGCTTTCTGACTTTTCATGGCGTGCAATGTCCTTAACAAAAGACACCTTAGCTGGTGCCATTATCCAGGGGGGGTAGTGAGTAATCGAGGTAACGGATTGTATAAGTTAATAAAGGGCAAATATCGGATAGTATAAGGAGGTCAGAGTCGATACGGTAACTAAAGAATGAAGATTTTGTGGTATCATGAGACTTGAGCCTCATTGTTTGGGTTGAGTTTCGTGACGACATTCCGAGGTAGTAAGTATGAGCATTGGCAGCCAGATACTTACAGTAGCCGAGGAAGGTCCATTGCTTTTAGGATGCAAGTTCGAATTCCGAGAAAGAGCTTCTCTGACGACTCCCTGACGCAAAACGCTTCTAACGGTAAATGGACCATCATCAGGTGTTTCAGGCAACAGATTCTGTGCCCAAACTATACCGTTGAAATGTGCACACAGTGGCGCTTGACCCTTAGCGAGTATTGTGCCGATTGTTACTTATCACAGCGTTTGCAATTGAATAAATTGATAACGATCAGCAGGCGTACTTCTAACCATCTGGGGATCCTGACCAGTCAGTATTTATATATGGAGTACAGGAGCTTGGGAACATGCGTGGCCTAAGCTCGCTAGCTGTGTTATAGCTGATACAAATCCTCATGAACGCGGGCAATCACCAAGACAAAGTAACTCATGTTCTTAATATTTATTTCCATTCATTTTTCATACTCAATACAAGAGAGGGGATGCCACATTTTGTAGAGGCGCCGTGTCACCGCACGTTCTTCCGTCCCCTCATCAGCTGGTCACTTCCAGCACCGCTTTGCCTCAAAACCTACAAAATTCTCAAATACCCTTTCCCAGAAAAGACACATTGCGCCATGCTCATGTGAATAGCAGTAATAATACATAGAGCGTCCACGACGGGAACTGATCTGTTTCCAGATATTCTTTCCCGAAGCTGTGTTGCTCAAAGGCCGTTGTCGTTCGTTGTTACAGATGAATCGTATCGTTAAGTGTTCAAGCAAGTTGTCGTTGACGTTCTCTCCGTATCGTCTCGAGGACACCCATCACGCCGTTGTTGCGCAGTCGCTCAAGGACCAGTTTCATGCCGTCACGACTTTTTCCCATTTGGTCTTGGGTCTTGGTGGAGGCGATACTTTCGATGCTGCGTTGAATTCCTTTTGCGCCCCAGCTACCGATGATGCCATTCTTGAACCAGCCATCTTCTTGAGCTTGTCCCAGCTTGCCCCTTAGTTTTTCTCCAAGTCTTGACCTGAACTGAACCATAGTCGTCACAGCAGTCTCATTGGGATTTTGCATAGAACCCTCGGTGGGAACATTGAACTCCTGCTTCTCGATGACGGAGAGCACACCCGTGAAGTTGAGGTTTCGGCTCTCGGTCTTCATCCAGCCCTCTTTGATATCAACGACGCTCGTCTCGAGAATGTATGAAGCCTTGTCGCCAGAGCCACCACCGGTCACACTCGCAGGGAGCAGCTTGTACACAGCGCCAGGCATTCGACTCTTCTTCAGATGGATGCGGGTTGTGTGGAGTCGGCGAGTCTTGGGGTCGACATAGTTCTCAATGGTATCGGTGCTTAGAACGTGGGCGGCGAAGGGGTTGAGTTGAGGAGATGAGTATCGGAGGAAGTAGGCGAGAGTGACGGTCGGGAATGGGTGAGAGTAGGTGTGGTTTGTCGTGTGAGTGAGAACCATTGTTGCGGCTTTGAGCAGATCTGCTCGTTCAGGAAGAAAAAAGAATTGAAAAGAAACAGTGAAGAATGAGGTCCAATTGGCCGATTGACGATCGATATGACCTTTCGGTAGTACAAGACAGCTCTATACAATGTCGTAGAGCGTTTCAATCCCTAATTCCTATCCCAATGAGCCGTATGCTCTGTGATGGTCCTCGATCAAGAGGTTGGTTGGTGGTTGCGGAAAATTGAACCGGCGCCTCGGCACAAGACCAGTAGTTTCTTATCTCCGTAGCGGAGCCAGGAGTGGGAATCGATAAGAGTAAGGTCAAGGTGGGAACAGCGGAACGGAGCTCGCAGCTATGTCGGGCCGCGAGAGATTTACACGAGGGAGAAATAGTACAATGCGAGGATAAAAGCAGCAGATGATGGAACGACAAAGTATGAACCCTCGCGACCTCGACAAGCAGAACAGAGCAGAAAAGAGCAAGCAAAGGGCACACGAGACTCGGTCTTCTTTCTCCGCTAATGTATGTAAAGAAGAAAGTGGAGGCAAAAGCACGAGCAATCGGCTGATTGAGCTTGTTTGGCCAATTATGAGCTGCTTGATCACCAAACTTCGGTCGACTTGCAACTCTCCGATTGGGTCAAGGTGAGGGGTCGCTTCATCTGTGGCAATTGACACGTGATGCTAGTGATACTGTCTGTGCACATCACAGCGTCATGAATGCTGCAACACCAAATTTGCTGAGATGACGACAGAGTCTGAGCTCACGATACCACCTTGTTTTCTATGATGAATCAGTATGAATTAGCCTACTAACACAGCAGAGGGAATAGTTATTTAATTATTCAATTTTCATTCTAACTGTTATTGGGTATAATTGTAATTTGAGGCAAAGTTTGCTATTCATGAAATCTGTCGCGATATTTCTTAAATTTGCTATATTATGACTAATATTTTCTGTATCAAATAAACACGTTATTTTTACAAACCTAATTCTATCCATATATTCCATGTATTCCAGTAGGTATTCCTAACGCCTCGCCAATGCACATCCCATAACCCATTATCATCCATCACAATCATCAAACGAACCACTCAAATAAGAAACTCACTTCCAGCATAGTGCCTCAACACCATCCAACCATCTGAGAAACTCTCCTTGTCCATACGCACCACAATAGCTGCATGGCTATGTCGGTGCTTCTGAATGTGAACGGGAAACTTGCGCCAACCAGCTGCATCCAAGTTCTCAATCATCTCAAACTGATCAGGCGTGAGCGCAAGTGTAGGCTGTCCCGGTGTCGACATTCGGCGCTCCCTGTTGAGCAACACACGATCCTCATTGTCGTAAGCTAGATCGTCTTCTGAATCGGACGCTGCGAGATATTGTTGCTCCTGCGAGCTGTTGAGAACTTCATAGGCCTGCTCGACCTCTTCCTGAATCTCCTTGATCCGTAGGGGCACACGATACTGCTTAATATTAAATCCAGCCTGTCCTGCCTCATACGCCTTGATTCGATTGGCACTGCGGACTGTTTGGACTGCAGAGTTGGCGAGGAAAACAACGACTCCGACCGGAATTATAACACCGACTGTCATCATGAAGGGGATGCTCTTGATCCACGCCTTAAGAGATTCGTAGTCTGTCATCAACGTACTCGGGTCTTGAACCTTGGGGAAAGGCGCCACAGGATGATCGGGGTCGAGGATAACACCCTCGTAACCCTCGAGGTAGTTGAGGTCGACTTTCTTGATGTCAGTGTAGGGATCGTTTTTGCTGATGGCGGATGTGTAGTGGACAACGCTTCGGTCGTTGACGATATTTGTATACAGCGTACGGCGCTTGAATTTCTTCAAACCCGACATAAAAATGGAGTCAGTGTCGGCGAGGACTGAGAGAAGAGGTCGGTTGGTATCGCGGAATTTATCGATAGTAAAGAGTTGGCGACCGGACATTGATAGTGTTCTTGCGCCGAGGACGTTCCAGATGTCGTTGAGCCACCCCTTGAGTGGTGTTCTGACTCCGAGATGGGGGGATGCAAATGTGGTAAAGTTCTGACAGGATTGTTAACTCATCCTCCTTTAATAGAGATTTCATCCCGTGTTATATGCAGCTTACCATGCATTCCAAGTTATCGAGGACACCTTTCGCGTAAAGCAGACCAACTGCATAGCGCGAAACGAGACCTCCAAGTGAATATCCTGCAATACTCAGCTTGGTGATCTTGCCGCCATTCTCTTCAATATTTTGCAACTCGTCCTCGATCTCTGCGCATACGCGTTCACCACCAAGTTCAATGCCATCGTATGTGAAGCTGCCACTGTTCTGCTTGGCAAGAAGGATATACAATTCGTCTTCGGAATATTCATCGCGTAGAGATTTGGCAACATTTCGCAAATGACTTGGGTTTCCCCATAACTACAGCGTGGTTAGCCATGACGTTGTAGGGATCGTCAGGGGATGGATGGATAGCTTACGCCGTGGACTAGAACACAAAGATGGGTAGCCTTTTCGCTTCCGCCAGTAACATCTTCAAGAGAGACAGGTTTAGACATGATGAATGATTTGCGATGGAAATTGAGAATGAATAGAAAAGAACTGAGGCAGAAAAGTCGCCAGGCGGTCTTTTTAAGAACAAATTAGTTGAGGCTTCTCAGGAGATGCGCCCCCAACGGTCGGAGTTTCGGGTTACTTGCGTCTTGCGTATTGTGTAGGAGGTACCTCCTAAGACGGCGTGTTTGGAAATCCGCTGGGCTATGCTGCTGCGCTGTAGGTAGTGGAAGTGGACTACGGAGTTAAGCCGTTAAAGCCCCCACCAAAATATCAGTGAGATATGATGTATCGACGTCGACCAAACACGCGACAGCATGTAACGTTTTGGAAAAACAATGTGTTTGGTTGTGAGTAGCGGTGTTTAAGAATATTAATGCCGTGGGGCTGACTTGCGTGTATCTTTATACGTACGTGGTCGTTGTGGATGCCAAAGCTATAAGAGGTTTCTCATGGTCTCTTATATACAAGGAGCGGCGGACTTATCGAAGTCCTCTCGGACAGATATGAATCCCGACTTGCGCCAATGGCTGGCTTTGGTTAGATCTACTATGTCAATAAGTCTAAAGATCTTGTTTCATCCGTTTGATCGATCGTTAGAAGTGGCGCAGCATACATGTATGGCTGGATTTGTATAGGCTTGTGCGAGCTGAATTCCGATCATGACGACTACAAAATGGTGGGAATCCGAGTGCGAGCATAGGTATGTGTAAGAGGACTAAAGCAAGTATGCAACCAAAGACTAGGTAAATTCATGCCTTACTAAAGTCTAGATTCACTAGAAGTAAGAGTAATATACATAATCAATTTACTTCATCATAACTCACCTAGGTACCTGTGTTCATGAATCAAATTTCTTTCTTTATTCAAGATGAAGCCTCCACTGAAATCTTGGCGGAGTTTACAGAGACGTGCACTAAAATTACCGATTGCCAAGAGTGGGGCTGATTAAGGGAGCTGCCGCTTTAGAGTGGAGGCTCGGCTGCAGCTTCAAGCTCAGCCTTAATTCTTCTTGTATCAAAGGCTTCATCTAATGCACATTCAAGTGAAGAGAGAAAATGCAAGCTTTTCTATTCCTTTCGTTTCTACTTCTTTGATCTCAAAGAAGCTCACGTGCATTGACATCAGCACGGGCCCTCTAAACCCTTGGTTATCTCACTGGATCTAACACAACCTCCCTAACCTCCCTCCACCTTAAGCTAGGTTCCTAAACTTAACATCGGGCAACTCCCCAAATGTCGCCGCCATGAGTTTGAATCTGACGCACATCCCCTGTCCCAAGGGCAACGAGTGCACAGCGTTTCACTGCGTATTTGGCCATCCAAATGATAAAAGTCATGAGGCACCCGCACCAACCCCAGCAAACCATGATTTAAAGCGCGTGAGGCCAGATCCCTTTCATCCATCACAACATGTCGGACAGAGCTCATCTCATGTGGCCTCACCGGATGATGCTGAAAAACCAGCAAAAAAGCCTGAGATCAACGCCCGACGAATCTATCCTCCGCCACCCCATGGACCTGAACCGACGTTAAAAACAGCACTAAAGCGGAAAACCGACACTCAGGATGACAAGGCGCTTGATGATTCCATCAGTGAACCACGCCCGCCTTCGAAAATCGCAAAAATCAACAACGAATCACGCCCATCTTCTAAAAAGGCACCACAGCCCAAGGCCGAGTCACTGAACCCGAGGCTGCTTAAAAATTCCCCTGCTGCTCATGATATTCGCCTCAGACTTGTCAGAATGCTTCACCAAGAAATGACCCGACTAAACAAGGAACTAAAGAAGAACGCCACCAACAAAGATGAGACCAAACTTCTCTTATCAGACCAGGAGCTTATTGTCCGGACATTAGATGAAGAGGAGTATCTTGCCATCCACAAAGCCGCAGTCTACTCAAATGTCATGAAAAACAAGGTCATGCAGTACAAACGGATGAAGGTCGATCAGTGGAAAGCTGAGCGAGAAGAAGAGCGAAGAAAGAAGAAACTCGAGGCATCAGGGAAAGATGCTTCTGAGAAGCCTACGGAAATCAAGACCGGTTTGACGCCTGCTCAAGAAGTCGAGCTTACGAAGCGAATTTTAACCCCAGTCGACAAGCTAGCAAGCCATGGATATGTTGCTGCTATTCCGTCAGAGGAGGCTATCGAAAAAGCAAGACTGGGAGTGCAGACTGCCGCAGGGTGGGAGAAATGTGACCGATGCCAACAACGTTTCCAGGTCTTCCCCGGAAGACGTGAAGAAGACGGCGCACTTACTTCCGGTGGAACATGCACATTTCACTGGGGCAAGACTTTCATCGCCCCTAAAGCTCTGGGTGACAACACAAGACAGCCCAAGCGATACCAGTGCTGTGGTCAAGATGTCGGAGACTCTGTCGGCTGCTTCACCCGTGACCACCACGTATTCAAAACATCAGACCCCAAGAGACTCGCCTCTGTGCTTAACTTTTCAGAAACCCCCGAGAACCCCATCGCACCCACTGATAGAGCAGTCGCATTTGACTGCGAGATGGGCTATACAGTTTTTGGAATGGAACTAATCCGCCTGACCGCGACGTCTTGGCCGACAGGAGAGGAACTGTTGGATGTCCTAGTCCGGCCTTTGGGAGAAATCTTGGACCTCAACTCACGATACTCTGGTGTCTGGCCAGACGACCTCGCCCAAGCTGAATCATGGTCCGCAGACGACTCGTCGAAGCAAATTAAGAGTGACGGCGACGATGTAAGCGAGGACGGCGAGCTGAAACCGGAGAAGAAGAAGCTCAAGATCGTCTCATCCCCCGAAGTTGCTCGAGATCTTCTCTTTTCTCTCATCTCCCCAAGCACACCCCTGATCGGCCACGGCTTAGAAAACGACCTCAACTCGGTTCGTATTGTGCATCCAACACTGATTGATACCGTGCTGCTCTTCCCCCACAAGGCTGGCCTGCCATATCGGTATAGTCTCAAGATGCTCATGGATGTTCATCTCGACCGTAAAATTCAGCAGGAGACGGGTCCCAAGATGCTAGGCCATGACTCTGCCGAAGATGCAAAGGCGGCGGGAGATCTCGTACGTCTCAAGATCAAGAACGAATGGATGGATATGCAGAGAGATGGTTGGAAACTGGTGGATGGTAAATTTGTTGCTCCTGGGAAAGCTGCTGCTGGGTTGACGGAGGCGTTTATTGAGGCTTGAATTGAGGCATGATTCAACCATTATACCCCCAAGATAGGTGGACTCGTTAGTTACATTAAAGAGAAAAATGGAATAATTTTGAGCACTTTTGCGTAGTTTTAAGTAATTTGAGTAATTTTGAATGGTTTTAAGTATACAGTCTTAAATAATTTTAAAAATACATAAGAATATATCCCATAACTGGTCAGATACAGCCAGTAATTTCAACGCTTAACTACCTATTATACAAGAAATCCCAAGTAAACCCTTCATTATCATGATTGCTCATCAAACTTCATAGCCAACTCATGAGCATACGCTTCATCCGCTTCAAGCCTCGTTCGCTCCATCGTCTCCGTGAGAGCCTCAATCTCCTTCTCCAGCGCTCGACGTTCACTCAACGTCACCTCTTTCGCCTCAAGATCCTTCTTCTTAGTTGCAATCTCTATCTCCAACCCAGAGACAACGTCATACTTTGCAGCAGATGCAGCGCCTGGTGGTGGAATGGTGTCATCTCTGCTGCCGTCTGCTGGCCATGAGCCTGGGGGACCTTCTCGCGATTGAGAAGGCCACTGGCCGCCACCGAAGAAACCTCCTTGACTTGAAGGACCGGATGAACAGCGGTTTGGCCAACTTCCTTGGAAGTGGCCTCGACCTCTACCCCAGGGACCTTGGCTTTCACAACCCCCCCAGCCTCGACCTCTGCCTCGGCTATGACAGCCTCTGTCTCCTTGGCCGCCCCCTCTGCCTGACCATCCCCAGCCACCATGAGCTGGTGGTGGAACTCTGACTCCTGGAACGTTTACAGGAGGAACGTGAACGTTGACTGCTGGGACATGGACGGGAGGGATGGGAGGGACGTGAACGGGGTGAACAGGAGGCACAGCAGGGACGTTAACGGGATGGACGGGAGGGACATTAACAGGAGGGACCGGGAAGGGGGGAACCAAAGT
>JABFFJ010000163.1:0-89528 GCA_013623715.1 Fusarium verrucosum
ATATATGCAATAGTTATATAACCGTCGGTGCCAACAGTTGGGTTTATTTATGTCCCCATCAGACGTCATTACCCTACATACATAGAAACAAACAGGGGTCTCGGCGATTTCTCGATTTAGACAGTGCCTTATAGCCGACGCCAAGCACGATTCAGCTAGGATCCGCACTTTAGCCTCCCAAGACTCGCATCTGTTGGCTGATTTCGAATGATTCTAGCCAGCATTGAGGCACAGATCCTTGTAGGATGCCTAAACCGTTCCATCTTTAACCAAAGGTTGACCAACCGGAGTCAAGATCACGCCTGATTAAAATTAGACCCTTCTACCATGACCGAAACATAAACGTCCCATTCCCGGGCTGACGGTTCTCACTCTCTTGTTCTCGACGCCATTCATTCACTCACTCTTTTTTTTTTCTTGCCATGGCGAGGCTCAATTTACTACACGCCGCTCTCATTCTCTGGGTAACTCTGGTAGCTGCCCAGGATGTTAGGGCTGATCAACTCAGGCATATGGGTTGCTACGAGGGGAAGCCACTGAATTTCATTGTTGCTGGACATTCACTCACTCGGCTTAAGCGCTACGAGTGCGTCAGCATTTGTCGGCGCAGGGGTCAACCTCTCGTTGCGTACGACGCCATGCACTGCTTCTGCGGTCATGAACCACCGCGAATTGAGTATCAGGTCGACGATGATCGCTGCAACGCCCAGTGCCTGGGTAGTTGGAAGCAGGACTGCATCAAAAAGCCTCGGGGCCATGGCTCTGTGAAGGAAAAGCTTTACAACGTCTTCGAAATCTCCCTCAACTCCAAGTACGACGCCATCACCGCTCGGGGCTGCTATCACGTAAACGCTCGACCCGCGATTCGCCAGAAAATAACGATAACCGATAATGAGTCCCGCCGCGAGTGCGTCGAGTCATGTGCCGACGCAGGAAAACCCGTTGCTTTCATCAGCGACAGCGATTGCTATTGCAGCGATAAGGATCCTGGATTTGACCTCCTTGTTGGCCATTCCAAGTGTTACATGCCGTGCTTGAGCGATAACGACCAAAACTGCCAGCAACGGCCCGTATATAACCCAATTCGTCAGGCTTCTTTCATGGCTGCCTATGACACAGGCCTCAGACCGGATATCAAGCCCAGCGACCCCAATCAGCATCCTCCGACAGCCTGTTATAGGTCAATACCACGCGAAGGTCCATCTAAGATTCTCACTCGCAAAGACCCTCTACTATGTCGGCACTTCTGTAACAAACATGGTTGGAGATATGTATTTATGCTTGAAGAGATCTGCCGCTGCAGCAACACTTACCCTTACGAGGATTTGAAGGTACCCGAGGACCAATGTAATATCCCGTGCAATGGTGCCACTGCCTCCAACTGCGGTGCTGTCAGCTTCTACAGCTTTGACAATCCTGCACCACAAGAGAGACCAGCCATCCAGCCTCAGCCTGTGACCCGGCCAGTGAGACAAGTTCCGCGATGCTACCGAGAACTTCCCACGGACGCAGACCAAATGCTTCTCGACATGGATACAGTCACCAACTTCCATGAGGCTTGTCTAAACAACTGCAACAGCACAGGAACGCGCGTTGCCTTCATGAGAGACGACAAGTGCTTCTGTGCCCAGTCATATCCTCGTCCTGCAACCTCAGTGCCCCGTTCCGAATGCCACCTCCCCTGTTTCGGTGACTCTCAGTACTCCTGTGGAGGTCAGAATCACTTCACACAGACCTTTTCTGCATACAGAACAGGCTATGCGGGCGGGAGATACCGCATCGCGCAGGAATCCGGTACGCGCCGTATTCGTCAAAAGCCCTACAAGGAACCAATTCTTGGCCAACCAACATCGCACGGCTGCTACAGCAAGTATTCTGAGACTACGACTCACAAGACGATCGAGAGAATGAACACCCTGCCCTCCTGCACCAATTACTGCAGACGTGAGCACAAGGCTGTTGCGGCGATTCATGGCAGCTGGTGCTTATGTTCTGACACATACCCTGCCAGGACTGCCATAACGAGTGATGTCAGATGCGCATTGAAATGCCCTGGCTGGGCACTTGAAGCTTGTGGTGGAGAGAAGGCTTGGAGTGTCATGAACACAGGCGTGTCTGTTGAGGTTGCCGATGATGAGTTCAGGACTGCGCAGCCCGATGGGATGGACGATCCCGAGATGCTTACGAGTGACATAAGACTGCCTATGCTGGGATCCTTTGGCTGCTTTAGACTTACTGATGGCATCGTCAAACTTACTAAGGTCGAAATCACAGGGCCTAATCGAAGTCTCGATGGACATTCTTGCAATAGGCAGTGCACCAAAGAGGGATTCTCAGTGGCTCTCCGGCGCATGACCGGATGTTTCTGCACCAACGGGCTTCCTCCACATTCAGCGCGCATCCATGATGATTTCTGTTGGTACGCATCCAGCACCGATAGACGCGAGATGCTCGGCGGTCCTGACAATGCCTACTCTGTGTATCCCCTTTTTAAGGAAACCGTTTATCATGTATCGGACATGGAGGGCGATAACCCAAGTACTTCTCCTGTGAGGAGGCCTCAATGTATGCACCATGGTATGGAGAGCATCTATGAGACTGTGTCGTGGGCAATCACCAAGATGGCAGATTTCCTTCAGAATGCCCGGGGTGCATTTAGTGCCTTTGTTGATAAGGCTCAGGAAGTGTTTGATGCTTGTCTTTGGAAGGTGATGGTTGTGTTCTACGATGTCATGTACCGCTTGGGATTGGTGTCTGGAGAGGGCGGTGCCGATTTATAGACTACTTCTATGTCTTATCTCTTATGTATTTATGTGTATATCAGTTTATGGGGTTGGGAATTTGGAAAGAGAAAGTATATATACCAATAGTGTCAGTTAAAAATCATTGAAGTAACTAATCATCTATACCCAAACAAACTCCTAAATATCACAGGCTTTCTGTATCCGTACATCAACTTCAATCTTTCATAACTAAAAAGAGTCCTCCTTTACCAACTTCTTGATTCCATATAAACTCGTAATGTTCCAACCAGTATAAGACTTATCCAATTTGGAATGTAGCTGTCATGTATCGCAAGTTCCGTGAAGGGTAGTTTTCAGGCGTGATGTGTTCCATAACCATTCTGTGCATTTGACAAGAGCCGTTCTCTCTCGTCGTCGGCTTCCATCTCGACCTTTTTCTCGACAAAGACTCTACCTTTGACGGTGATGAATACGGTGAGAATTAAGCCAACAAAAGCTCCAACGCCGCCCAGAGTCGCATTGATGGGGGTAGGATCATCGTGTAGCGGGCCATGTGTAAGCGCATCGAGTCCGGACTGGGAAAGTTGGGTGATTCCGGAAATACAGGTGATGGTACCGTAGATGCGTCCAAAGGTAGCAAATCCAAATACCTTTGTTGTGTAGTCACTGAAATACGAGTTAGTAAACATGAGTTACGACGATATCTCGCGGCCACTTACGAGATGGCTGAGTAGTAAAGAGGGCGGAATATGACAAAGGCGACAACAGTAAAGTACCCAGCCAACATACTCGGCAAGCAGTTCAGAACACCAATTACCACGATAAATACCGTCAACACGACAAATGTTCCGGGGACGCTCAAATTGTTGAGTAAAAGTCCGATGAATGGCGTAGAAGCCACACCTCCAACAGGTAGGGCAACGTCGAAGAAGTCATTTATACGCTGAGCTGCCTTTTCGGATCCGAGCATATATCTATACTGCGATCTGACGCTGGCGATGAAGTAATTCATGCGAAGCATCTGAAGAATAGTCAAAAGCAGAATTAGAATGAACCACGGCGACATCATCTGCTTATGGGCTGGGACTCCGTGGAGGACTCCCCAGACGCCACTGGCTTCATGTCGATCTTCTTCCTCTTTGATACGGTCTCCACGCTCTTCAATATCACCAGCAAGTTCCTCGATTTTCTCGAGCTTGGCTCTTCTGTGGTCAGCACGAGCACTTCGTACGCGCGTTAGCTCGTTTGTATCGCCGATTTCCTCATCGGACTCGTGGACATCTCGGGTACGGTCTTGGGCGTGTTCGATCTTCTTCTCCAGCTGAGGAAGGGTATGATACGAATGCGCCGGCATCCACAGTAATTCGGCCAAGAAGATGAGAGCTGGCACGGCAATATAACCAAAGAAGAATTTGTCGGGCGAGAATTTACCGTCTGATGCGTCATATGCCATGCGATAAAAGAGGAAAACGGCTGCAGAGGCGTCAAAAGCTCCAGTGACAAGGGCAACAATTAGCCCGGAGTGCTTGGGAAACGCATTGGCCAGTTGAAAGCTGGATACAAAGAGAAAGGTGCCACCAAAAGCAAGCAGAATGTTTCCGAAGAGGTATCCATGAAATCCGGGAATGGAGAAGGAGAGCGCCATCATCAATGAGCCCAGAGTGAGTAGAAGACTCGAAACCAACCAGCATGCTCGGCGACCGAATCGATCGAGGGCTGCTCCGGCGAAAAGAGAAGAAACATTGGCGGAGATGGAGGCAGAGATGAATAATAGATTCAATCGCATATCTTGTTCGGCGCATGGGATCTTGGAATTTGGCTCAGGGCATAGATCCGAGTAGATGCCCTCAGCAATCAGAATTGGCTTTAGAGCAGCGAAACCAAAGACGATTCCAGCAGCAAACCAACAAGCTATTATACCTGTTGCAACTTTGACTATTACGGTCAATTAATTCTGATCCTGAATGCCCATGTCGGGTCTACTCACCATATCGCTTCAAATTGGAGACCTTGTAAGCGGCAATGTTAGGCAAATTCTGGACAATCTCAACGGGGGCAAAGCTTAATCGACGCCATTCTGATAGATCACCACTTTGATCACATTCATCCCCAGGCAAGAGGATGTTTGGTGTTCCAAAGCCTGGCGAGATATTCGGATGCGTCGGGCCATCATAGTTGGGATTTGCGGGCCCCTGGTAGTCGAAGCCCTCTGTCTGGGTTACATGCTGAGCGAGAGACATTTGCGCCGATTACTCAAAGTCTCTATTCTTTAAAGCCCAGAAAAGAAACTAATGATTAAGTGTCTTGATTGAGAGACAATTCAGGTTGAAGAGAAGAGAGATCATTTATTTCCGGCTCTGACATGATGCGGTCAGATCAGCATGTTTCGGTGCAATTCTGTCGTGTACTTTACGGTAGCAATTGACGTCAAGGATGCCTCATTCTCATGCAATTAGAGATCTCTCGTCATTACATGATGAACTATTCTAGACTCGGAGTCATAAGCGAGGTATTTGCAGGCCGTGTCACCGTGGAATCGCATCGAAAAAGCACCCGCCTTGTTTACAGCTCCTACACCGTCTGCAGTAACTTGTAGTCGGTCTGTTGGTTGCAGAAGTTTCGCGAAACTTCCCCACTGGGGGGGTACTGCAGGGGAATGCTACCATAGCACACCACTACATTATGTAGAATGCCAATTGAGAACGGAGGAACAAGCCGAGAGGGCTGTATATATCTTTTTGAGATACCTTGTCAGTTCTTTTAATGTCGAAATACCTTGTAAAGAATCTAGGATAGAATGGCTTGCTGATTAGGCTAAATTATTCTCACCACTCTCTCCGCGAATATACTCTAATATCTAATCCCTCCAATCAGCCTATTTATATGCTTTTCCAAGGTTACATACATACCCATACCCCTCATTCGACAGTCCCAAAATCATGCTGCTTGACGAGATCATCAGACTACCATAAGAAGAAACCGGGGTTAAAGATCTAGCGCTCGAATCGGCATCTGGACAACTTCCTTCCGACCCTCATTCAGCCGTTTTCTCCCCGCATTTGCCTGAATTAGTGTCGTGATCATCGTCTAAAATATGTATATAAAATGGAGCAATGTTTCCTTCACTGTGATTTTGTCCAGCATGACCAGCTGAGCTTTGTCAAAATGCTTCTCACCTGGCTACTATATCCGCTACTTGCCTTGGGAAGTGCTCTTCCTGACAAGAAGGCCGTTTCCACATACATCAACCCAGTCCTTCCAGGGTGGCACTCAGACCCATCGTGCATCCAGAAAGATGGCATCTTTTTCTGTGTCACATCCACCTTCATCTCATTCCCTGGTCTTCCCGTCTATGCTTCAAGGGATTTGATCAATTGGCGCCTCATCAGCCATGTCTGGAACCGTGAAAAGCAGCTTCCTGGTATCAGCTGGAAGACAGTTGGACAACAGCAAGGAATGTATGCACCGACGATTCGATACCACAAAGGCACATATTACGTTATCTGTGAATATCTAGGCGTTGGAGATATCATAGGTGTGATCTTCAAGACCACCAATCCCTTTGACCAAGACAGCTGGAGTGACCCCGTCACCTTCAAGCCAACTCATATTGACCCGGATCTGTTTTGGGATGACGATGGAAAGGTTTATTGTGCAACTCATGGCGTCACTTTGCAGGAGCTTGACTTGAACACTGGCAAGCTCAGTCCTGAGATAAACATCTGGAACGGCACAGGTGGCGTATGGCCTGAAGGGCCGCACATCTATAAGCGCGATGGTTACTACTATCTGATGATTGCAGAGGGTGGAACTGCTGAGGACCACGCAATTACAATTGCCCGAGCACGCAACATTAAGGGCCCATACGAAAGCTACAAGAACAACCCCATCTTGACCAACCGCGGAACCTCGGAGTACTTCCAGACAGTAGGACACGGCGACCTATTCCAAGATGTCAAGGGCAATTGGTGGGGTCTTTGTCTCGCAACCCGCACGACAAAACCTGGAGTATCGCCCATGGGTCGCGAAGCTGTTCTCTTCAACGCCACATGGGAAAAGGGCGAATGGCCCGTGTTACAGCCAGTTCGAGGCCATATGCCAGGAAACCTCCTCCCAAAGGCCACACGAAATGTCCCCGGAAATGGACCTTTCAATGGTGATCCCGATGACTACGACTTCAAGAAGACAAGAAAGATTCCTCCCCACTTGGTTCACCACCGAGTTCCAAGAAATAATGCCTTTACTCTATCTTCAAGAGGCCTGCACATTGTACCGAGTCGGAATAATGTAACTGGTAGCGTCTTATCAGGAGACGAGATTGAGCTGTCCGGACAGCGTGGTCTGGCCTTTATTGGCCGTCGCCAAACACATACCCTATTCAAATTCAGCCTCGACATTGACTTCAAGCCAAAGGCGGACAATCAAGAAGCTGGAATCACCGTCTTCCGTACACAGTTTGATCACATCGATCTTGGCATTGTTCGTCTTCCGACCAAACAGGGAAGCAACAAGAAATCGAAGCTTGCTTTCCGCTTCCGAGCCATGGGACCGAAGAACGTCCCTAGTGAAAAGGTGGTGCCTGTTCCTGATGGCTGGGAGAAAGGTGCAATTCGTCTCCATATTGAGGCATCTGACTCGACGCAATTCAAGCTTGGAGCGTCAAGTGTTCAAGGAGGGAAGAAGCTGGACATTGCAACGGCATCAGCAAGCTTGGTTAGTGCCGATGGAATGGGTCAGTTCGTGGGCAGCTTGCTTGGAGCCTATGGTACCTGTAATGGTGAAGGATCGGGAGTGGACTGTCCCAAAGGAGGTGATGTTTATGTTGGCCACTGGAGTTACAAACCTGTAGCCCAGGAGGTTGACTTTGGTGTATTTGTTTGATCAGGCGGGGAGTTTCCTAATACCATTTTACGCGAAAATTAAAAGACAATAAAATGGGTTGGTAGACTGTAATGCTCTTTCATTTTATATGGACATGTCAGCATTGCAATGTATAGAGTTATGATTCTTGCATTGGGTCTTAGGTCACAAGATCTACATTTTAGACAAGTCACGAAGCTTTCACGAAAAGTTAGTTACACGTGTGACGGGGACTGATGTTAGTGGAGGGATTATCCTATCCATAGCTCCCATGTGGTCCCCTCCCCACTCGGGCCGGCTAAGAGGCCGAAGCGAAGGCAAATGAAGATTATGCGATAACTAAAAATGGACTAACTAGCCGAGTTTATGGAGTTTTTTTCATTCTTCGTTTTTTTTTTTCACCCTCGACACGCAGTGTCTGTAGAGATAGAATAAACCTATGTGCTTTTGTGGCTTTGAAGGTCTAGAATGTTAATGAATCCACTCACGTCAACATCTGAGCTTATCACCATGAAGCTCCCCTGTAGTGACACTATGTCAAACCTTCAAGCGCATACCGCCTTTCCTGACTGATCCAGTGACACATGAAGCTTTAAGCCGCAAAAGGTTACGCCGAAATAATTCCCTTATCTCAGTGGCGATGGCGTCTTAGTGGTCTCAGCCAACCCACCTAACCGTATTGGATCAATCCGAGGGTCCAGAACACAAATGCTCGACTGCAATTCTGCCAGCAAATTCTTTCCAATTTCCCATCTTTCTTAATCTTTTCGATTTCCCATCATCTCTCAGCCATATCCCCACCAATGGAGTTCCAAAAACACCGTCTCCCGCCCAAGCCACCTAGAAGTGTCCCAAAGACTTCAAATGTGACCAGCCGCGACTTGGACTTTTACGTGCATCCAAACTTGGTGCCAGATCAGGACCCCTGCAAGGGCAGATTGCTCCGAGCCACGGGTCCCATCCGAGAAGGCACTGTTCTTCTCGTAGACACACCCTATGCTATCGTCCCATCCGTGACGTCCAACGAACCGCTTATCTGCAGCAATCTCTCGTGCTCCCGCCGTGTACCCCAGAGTGGAAGTGTCGTGCGCTGTGAACAGGCTTGTTTCCGCGATGTTGTCTGGTGCAGTATTGCATGCCGAGTGACGGACCGGGTCCGACATGACTTTGAGTGCTCCTGGTTGAGGAAACACGCAGACACTCTTCGCCGCAAAGACGGAGAGTACAACTTTGCGACTATCTGGCACGTTGTTCGCCTGCTCGCCACGTGGAACGTTGAGTTACGAAGTGGTAACACCGTCACACAGCATCGGTATCCATGGGAAGCTCATTTCTTACGTGGTTGGAAAGCCGTGGATATGTGCTGTGCATATCTTAATTCATGGTCTGACGCGCAGGTGACGCACTGGAAACGACTGGTCCATGAGTATCTGAGTGATGCGTCTGTTCTACCGTCCATGCTAAGTGCTGAAGAACTGCTTTTGCTATTGTGCAAGGAAGAGACCAATACTTTTGGTTTGTACCCGAGAGTTACTGGCTCTCAGTCTGTGAATGACCGAGGTGAATCATATGGAATGGCCTTATATCCTAGAGCTGCCCAGTTTAATCATTCATGTCTGCCGAATGTGAGTTGAAGTCTATTTTTTGGAAGGGTATCAGGTGCTAACAGTTGTAGGTTACTCACAAGCCTGATGGTCAAGCGAGAATGGTTTATACCGCAGCCCGTGACATCACAAAAGGCGAAGAATGCATGATTACCTACTTCGATCTTACAACACATAAAGATCTTTCAAGTAGACAGAATCATACGCAAGAGCAGTTTCAATTCAAGTGCACCTGCGAGCGATGCTTGAAGGAAGAAGCTGAAGAAAATCTCGACGGCATGGATTCATTACCATTTGGGTTTTGAGAGGGAATGGGAAGCGTTCAATGCCAAATACTAGATCAGAACAAGAGGATAAAATGGAGGACTATGTCTCTTTTCAATACATCTATTTTCCCAAAGGTGAAATATGTGATCCTATTAACTAATAAAGTCATAATCCGCCATGAAGTGGTCTACGCGTCCATGGCCTGACCTTGAGCCGATAATGATTACAACCTGACTTGAAACAACGGAGATGACGAATGGTCAGAATTATGTCTCAAAAGGTCTCTAGCCTGTAATATGATTCGCTGTAGACTTGATTCTGCGATACATCGCTCAATTTGGAATATGGAGCATTATCAGCCATTTCTATCCCATGACCGCGATGGATCTCAGATCCACTCAACAACTTCGGGGTCCAATTCGTCCGATCGAATGTTAATTCTGACCGATCTCATGATGATTCGCAACGTGGCGGGGATTTGAGCTCTTTTATATATAGGGCTGAAAAGAAGACAACAACTGCATCATCATAACCTGAGTATTCATCAATCTCGTCATCATGAAAGTCTTTATTGTCTTGGCTCATCCTGAGCCTCAATCCCTCAATGGCTCCTTGTTCCAAGTCTCCATCAATGAGCTCAAAGCTCAAGGCCATCAAGTCCAAACCTCAGACCTGTATGCTATGAAATGGAAATCTGAGATCGACCGTGCAGATTTTCCTACTCATCCCGCCGATGCTCGTTTAAAACCAACCCATGCATCCGCAGCAGCATATGCATCAGGAGACCTCACAGACGATGTAAAGAAGGAACAGGAAAAGCTGTTATGGGCCGATGTCGTCCTCTTCCACTTTCCACTCTGGTGGTATAGCATGCCCGCCATCCTCAAGGGTTGGTTCGAAAGAGTCTATTCCTTAGGTTTCGCATATGGCATGGGAGAATTTAGCGAGAAGCACTGGGGCGACAGATTTGGAGAAGGGCCCTTTATCAACAAGCGAGCGATGCTCATCGTGACTGTTGGAGGCTGGAAAGAACACTATTCCGCGCGTGGAATCACTGGACCGATTGATGACGTTTTGTATCCCGTTAATCATGGTTTGCTCTACTATCCAGGATTCGAGGTTCTGCCATCACATGTTGTTTACCGGGCGGATAGAATGGACGAAATTGGCTTCGAGAAGGAGGCACAGACTCTTCGCGGGAAGCTGAGACAGTTGGAGACCATGAAGGCCATCCCGTATAGAGCTCAGAACAACGGTGATTATGAGATACCCACCTTGACTCTGAAGCCTGGTCTGGAGGAGAATAATGCGATGGGATTCTCTTTGCACGTTCGAAACGACAATGAAACCAATGGCACTTCATAACGAGCGTATAGAAAGGATACAGTGCGCCAGAGACAATCTTCAGAACAAGCCGTTCACGAATAGTTTTTAGACATATATTAGACAAGATAAGAGCGCAAATGCATTTCGTTTTCCATGCACTTCGTCAACCTTGGCTCTGACTCTTTTCTAACCACTGACCTATAGTTAAGCCATCAAACCTTTGCATCAACGGGTCCTATTTAAGGGTAGAGTAAAACTTGTTGACCCCAGTTGGTAGCCGTCTCGGCGACAGTGACTGCCCTCTCCCATTTCTCCAAAGGGAAACCCCCTTCAACAATCTCATGTCCAGCTTCTTTACCCAGCTTGAGAACCCCAGTCTCAATCATCTTGATCAAAGACGCCAGTTCCTGTCGTGTGTACATATGCTGTCCCTTGATAGTGATGTTGCGAGACATGATACTGGCATAGTTAATTTTGATATCGAACATCATACCCAGAAAAACGGCACGACCGAAGCAAGCGAGTGAGTTCATTGAAATGGTCAAGTGATGAGGTGAAGCTGTGGCGACAGGCGGAGAAACATCGATATAGGCATCAGCACCCTCAGGTACCAGTGCACGAATGGCTGTGACGTCCTTCTCTTCATCACCGGTGAGCTCAACAGCAGTGACACGAGGATAGCGGGATGTAAGAGGTTTCAACTTGGACGCCGAGCGTGAAAGTGCAATCACGCGACAACCAATCTGAGCAGCCAGCTCAACCACCGCACCGGAAAAGTGTCCTGTAGCTGGGGCAACGATAACGGTTTCTCCAGGACGAAGTCCAGCGGCACTGATCCCACCATATGCAAGAGATAATCGTTGGATATAGGTAAGGTCACCATACGAGTAACCCATTTCTTTGACCAAAATTTTCTCATTCAGAGGAAGCAAATTTTCAGCTGGGACAATCGCAACATCCTTCCAGAATCCCTGCCATAGGTTGAAAAGCTTAGAGTCACGCTCAGGGCCACCTCCATCGTGAAGACCAAGAAGAACACGCGTGTTGGGATCATCTCGTGCGACGACAAAATTGTTGATATACACAAGCTGGCCTGGCTCAAGGGCTACAGCATCGGGTCCGACAGAGATGACGCGAGCAACACCACCATCGCCGGGAGTATATGGAGGCTTGAAGGAAAGGAAACTCTTTCCTTTGAAGCCGGCGAGGTTGTGAGGGCGGACAGGGGTGCTAAGCACACGGACGAGGATGGAACCTGGAGGAATGGTCTTGGGGAGAGGAGTCTTTTCGAGGTTGAGAGGTTGATTGAAAGCAGGGAGGACGAGGGAAGTTGAAAAATCGGGAATAGTCCTGTCACCCATTGTGATGAAGCTGCGATGAGTTTGTGATAATGAACTGATGGATTGAGCCGTGAATGTCGTATACTTTATCAGAACAGATCGAATATTGAGAGACCTTAATCTGCTTTTTATACCTAGCTGCTCTCCCCTTTGATTTCAACCTCCTTATAAAGACTCCTTGCATCTCATCATATCGCATGAATATTTACTTAGATTCGGCATCGGCCGCGATGTCGGATTTGTTGGTTCCCTAAAAGGGTAATAGTTATGACCGACAACTCCGAAGCCCCCACCATCTACGTCTCATTGTCTCGCCATTCGCTTTCGTTTTTCCTAAATCCCAAGGAATGTTGTATCACTAACTTCTTGGTAGGATTCTTCGTAATCAAGTAAGAGGCTCATCGGATACTGTATGCATGTCAGCATATCTTTGTAATCATGCTATTCTCCCTGCCGGCGTACCGGGTTGGTGTAGTTCCACTCGACAATGCCAAGTCCAGAACAAAGATCAGCCTCTTCGCTTCTCGTTTCCGCACTGCCCAGTGCTTGCAGGGAAAGATCAGTTTGTTGGTTCTGTTCTGAATCGTGCAAAGGGTTTAGGCTCAGAGCGGACTCCGGATTACGGTGTAGACTTGCACCAGCCATATATATGTCTGCCAAAGCAATCTGTAATAATTGAGCATTTTTGAGTGCGTAACCAGAGCTTGATCTTGTGGACCATAATTGTACAGCTGTTTCAAACGTGCTGATGGCGTGATTCCTTCGAAAGGCCCTGGAAGGTTTCAACATTAAATATTCTCCAATTAATTGGCAAACTTACGGCATAGAGGGACAACCAAAGGATTCGAGGGGAGACATTATTGTTGTCATCAAAAGGTCGTTAACTGAAAGACCCGATGTAATATCGTGTTCATCATGCAGTCTCCCGCCTTTCTGTATCTCGCAGTCAATTTCGACGTAGACTGAAACTGATCGAAGTGCGTTTTGGCGACACATGTCAAGTGCAGTTTGGCAGTCACTATTATTGACCCTGATGGAATCGAGGAAAGGTCGGTAGAGAAGTGTGATTCCAGTTATGTATACAAGCTCCAGAAAGATACGTTGCATGACAGTATAGTTCGAGTCCGTGAACGAAGTGTCCTTGATAGAACGGACACGGAGACAAGCTGGAATAGATCTGTGCCATGCATCCAACTGCGCTTTGAGGGATATGATATCGCTGTAAGTGCAAGCTCTGGAGCTCAAGGAATGACAGATGATGCGTCGAAGCACGGGCAACGACCGAGACATAAACACACAGAATAGGATTGGTTGAGCTTCGGCTATTGGTCTGGGTGATATGATCTCCGTGTCTTCATCAAAGTCATCGTCTGTGGCAAAGGTTGGATCTTGGGTGTTGTATGTGTCTTCGTGAATGAGCGGTGGCAATCCGTACTCAAGAGCGAATAGAACGTCGTAATACTGGACGACATACCACAATCGTCGTCGAATTTCTGCGTCAAATGGAGTGACTGACTTTACAAAGTTGCTACCTTCGTAGTGATATAATCGCTGTTGAGCAACGCGTACAGTCAATGAATGTAACTGTGCCAGGTCGACTGTTCCGTCATCCCGGTGTAAGCATCGTGCATGGAGATGCATAGTCAGAGCCTCGACCGAGAATTCTGTAGCCTTGCTGTACTCCCCTGATACAAGACAACGTGCAGACATGGCGATGAATGAAGTTGGGTCGTAGGTATCAGAGGCAGATGTCGGCTTGGTCCCTGTGATGCCAGCACCAATAGCTAAGATTGAGAACATGATACTGATCCATAAGAGATGACCGGATGGCGGATCATTCCAGAATGCTTCATACTGTCTGCGAAATTGATGCGTGTGGATAAATGCCACGGTGACATGTTTGGCTTTGAAGTATGTTGAAACGATTCTATCCGTATCCTGACGAGATGGTAATGCGGCCATGATATCCTGTGAAGTCACGTTGTTGAGATATCCGAATATTATATCCGGAGGATGGCGTGTCGGTGAAATCGTTACAGCTCTACCATCAGACACATCAGTGATAGTCTCTTGAATGAGATTCAAACTCTCGATTAGTTTGTCACGGGATACAGTCGTCGGATCTTGGCGAGGACTTGCGATGAGGTTCTGAAGAGTAGTGTGCATCTTCCTAAGCTCAGCCTGGACTCGACTCCCATCACCATTGGCCAATGAGGAGGTAGGCTGTCGCGATAATGGCTCGAAGCGACATGAATCTCCCACGCCTCGCCTCTCACATGCGCCGCAAGGCTGTTTTCTGTCGCATTTTTGCTTGCGAGCACGGCAGGTTGAGCAAGATATTGAGGGTCTGTTCCGCCTGATCCGCCGCGGGCGGGAAACTCGGAATGTTGTGGTGCGAGTAGAGAGGCCATCCTTTGTCACTTCAGACATCATTTGAATTAAATATTGTTGTTTCAAGTGTCGATCGTATTGGTAGATGAGTTGAAGAAAGAATAAGCAGTCAGTCATGTCCATGTTAGGTCAAACCTAGGTGCGTTGGCCTGAGTGGCATTAGTCAGCGCCGAGCAAGGCCAGGTCAACGTCTACTTCTGGGGCAATATTTTCACATCTCATATTTTTGTGCTTAAACAAATCCGATTGTCAAGAGACTTACTGTCCTAGACTATCTTTTGATGTTGGTTCTTGTACTATCCGTCACTCAAAGCTCGTGCGATACAGAGTCATCTTGCCCCGGACCAACGCCACATCCTCGCCCATCCCTGATCAGATCCGAAGCATTGAGCTCAACCAAATGATCATTGAGCAAATAGTCCTTGACAGTGATGCCTTGCCCGAGGAAGAATTGGACACCAAAACCTGGCTGACCAAACCATGGACTAATGGGTCCGGCTTGGACGGTGAAGGGCTTTGTGACATTGTACACATGATAGTTGTTGGGGAACTCCTTGTTCTCGCCAGTGTTGAGGTTCTCTGGGTTAAGAGCTCTTTGGGCAAAGGGCGCCGTGGCCGGAGAGATATAACGTCCTGGTAAATTGATTAGATCCTGTCGGTTTGGAGGGCTGCATCTCACTTACCAGTTGCTTCTCCAAATCGGTCAACAAGTGTACCGACTTTTAGAACCACGTTTGCTTTGATGGGAAGCTCGTTCTCATCTAGCTCAAAACCATTCTTCTCAGGGTACATCCAACCAACATCCCCTTTGCCGTCGACTCGCTGCGTGGTGTTCCACCACTTCTTGAGGAACTCATTTGGACTCAATCCTCCGAAGCGATCGTAGCCTGTCACAAAAGTGCTGAGGGGAAGCTTCGTTGGAAGTTTCGTTGGCCCGAGGCGTTTGTCGCCGCAGATGTACTGATCAGCGAGTGACGCATCGTATTTGACGTGGATACCACTGCAGTTGCATACATTGCCGCCGGATATTTCCTCTCGGGGCATGTATAATGCAAGACCAGCAGTCAAGAGTGACGAGAGACAGAGGGATTTAAACAACATCGTGACGGCTTCTGCAGACAATGTCGAGAACTAAGTGCGATGACAATCACAATCAGTTAACATTCTGGCAAGATGACTCCCTTTAAAGGATTAATCCGAAGGCTGGGACTTCGAGGGCCTCCTTGTGATGTTCTAATTGCCCTCAGCTTTGATCGAGATTGCCCTAGTTGTCTCAAGCCACTTGAGGCTATACTTTGTGCCGCGTCTTACATCTGGACACAATAGGGAGCGATCTGCTCAATAGATCATCAACTGGTCCACTCATAGGTATTGACCAGCCTTCGCAATTGATAGTTTATATTCGATCAGCTGTGGCTTTCAGCCGCATAAACATTCACACGATAGCCCAGTAGCTGAGGGGTTCCAAACTGCTTATCCATCGACTCATTGGTCAAACCCGTTAGCCAACTCAGCCCATAAAGTTTGATTTGGTGAATGGTACGGGCCGCTCACCGGGGGAAGCCGATAGCCCGGCACTAACTTGTCAAGGGCGTGACTAGCTATGTGGCTGACTGAGAAGCTGAAATGGCTGGCGGTCAAGGATGTGATAAGCCCCTTGCGTCGATCTGCCATCCCCAACGCTGTTCTTCCTGAGGTTGCTTTGTGACTGTCTCCCCAATTGACCATTCATCATCGGTCTCAATACGTGACAGGAATGTGATAAAGTTTGTCCGTTGCGAAGGATCTGCGATTCACCAAGAGTCAGGAGGTTGAGGTGACGCCTCCAATTCAGCTATTGAAATGTTCGAGGACGGAGATTCCCCAGCTGAAGAGTTTCCCCCGCACTTCCAGCATGGATGGCAGAAATAGAGTTGGTGTTTGTGCTTGTATTATCATAACGTTGAAACAATCTCATCACCCGTACTATCAACGGCTGACTTCCATATTCGGGATCAATGCCTTTCATGATGTCCTGGTAACTCATAAACCGCCGACTCACGATGATCCAACTCAGCAGGTGGTCGTTCACCATCCACTTCCGAAGGATCACCTTGCTTACTTTCTTTGAACTTGTCCTCCTTAACATCACTGGTAGGAATTGGTGATCCTACCGGGCTTCCCACGACCTCAGCAACTTCAGTGTCCTCAAATGCCTCCGTATCAGGACGCTTGTTGCGCCGCTTCATCCAAAACCAAACCAAAACACCAAGAAGTAGGGCGCCAACCCCAACTCCAACTCCAATTCCAGCCTTTTCCCCCGAGCTTAGGCCCGCTGAGTGAACAGGCTCATCTTCAGTTGGCGGCTCGACTTTGTCATCAGTCTTGTTTGTTGGAACCTCTTGCGGCAGTGCTTGATTCGCCCATTTACCATCGTAGTCTTTGTATGCCTGCACGATTGTCTTGTTGGACCAGTAGTACATCCATACCTTGCCCTCGCTCTGCTGGGATATCGTCGCTAGGCTAGAACTTGGGTCGTCAGCGATAGGCCATACGCTGGTCGATTGATTGGGTGCTAGTTGCCAGATACTATCTGATGTAGTCACTTCGTATACCTTGCTATCGGTACCAATGTAAAAGATACTTCGAGCTCGTGATCTATCCACTGCCGAGCCTATTCCTTCGAGAGAGGAATTCCAAGCTGGTAAAGAGAAGTTTGCCTCACGTTCGAAGCTCTCATGGATATCCTCCGGGAGTGTCTCATTTGTGTAGTCACCCGTCAACTCCTCTGGGAACGATTCTAGGACGTGTCAGTTCTATGCGCAGGCCGTGATCATAAGAGAGTGAGCCAGAAGGCACATACCCAGTTTCCAATCCCCGGATGTCTGAAGGCGAGATAGTTCGATATCTCGATCGCCCCTGGGGAAATACACCGTGATATTCTTCTTGTCATACGTCGTAGACCCTATCGCCATCCCTCCAGCAGTATCCTGCGACACAGCTTCACCATCAAGCCAATCGGTCTTTTCGGTATAAGTCATCATCATGACCTGTCTCTTTTTGTTATGATAAAAGAGACGATATCCGTCTTCAGCACCAAGAAGAGTGACATAAAGGCCGGTTTCATTGTGCACAGAGTCGACTTGGGCGATTTCGGCAATATGATACTCACCCT
This sequence comes from Fusarium verrucosum, assembly GCA_013623715.1. Taxonomy (NCBI): domain Eukaryota; kingdom Fungi; phylum Ascomycota; class Sordariomycetes; order Hypocreales; family Nectriaceae; genus Fusarium; species Fusarium verrucosum. The sequence goes on from JABFFJ010000163.1 coordinate 17,687, forward strand.
TGCGAGTTAGCTTTCCCGTTTTCATATCACAGGTGTAGTATCCGTTTATGAGAATATTATTCTCTGTCTGCCAGAATATGGATGCCTGTAATGTTGGTTAAACATTTACCCCGGTGTCAAAGGGTACCACGTACATGGACTGTTTTCTCATCCCACCAGCCTGCTGCCGCAAGCGCCGTGCCATTGCGTGGGGGTTCCTTCGTTTCCAGGATATTGGGCTTTTCAAGAGGGAATATGGGTATGGTTTCACTATTGCAGTTGCTATAATGAATCTTGCCCGTGGCTGGATCTTGTACACCCACTTGGATGGCACGGTCGGTGAAGTATGCGTATAGGGCGGAGCTGTAGCAGGGCTGAATCCATGCTACTATGAATAGCCACGGTAGCATGATGAACTGCATTTTTTGTGGAGGCATGGCCGCAGGGGGTCGATACACAAGATATCTTGCAGAATGCAAATTTCAAATGCGAAAATCAGATTAACTCTGGGGAGAGTCGGGATTTAATAGATGAAACAACACCAGCGCAGCCGCATTGAATCGGAGGGTCATGTGCCTGCTCTTCGCGAGATCAAGCCATGCCATCAGATGGGACACTTTCAGCTACTACTGCACGAAATCTGCCTTACTGTTGGAAGAAGACCACGCCTATTTCTGACATGCAGCTGGAGCATGCCAATCATGTCTCACCCGCATGATGAACTGGCAGGACTTCTTATATTGTCGGACGACTGTAGGGCTCGGAACTTACGAACGAGACATACTCAACGTCAAGACTCCCCCAAGCTGCCCCTGTGTACTGGACACTTGACATGACCAGGACTTTGGCGGGGCGTAGTGTCACCTGGAGTTCCCAGTTTCCACTTTTGTCTCCCCTTTCATGGAGGATAGACGTTATTCAGTATCCGTGACGTGGTTGAAAGGCTGTTATGCAACACTCATTTATTAACCTGAACAGCCATCTTCTACCAGTTGCGATCTAGAACTGGTGGAGTGAAGGCATGTGCAAGCCTGACACCAACCTTAAACTACCAACAACATAACAAAGGGTCCAATAGTAGGTCGTTGCGAGACGAGACTCTGGGCCTTAGTCCCTACACCCTTTATAGGACTGCTGAATATAAAAGCACTTTCAATCGCCACGAAGTATAAAAGTTACAAAGATGTCAAAGAGTGTCTGATTTCAGTGAGAAATATTTGCCTCCACCATTCCAAACAGACTCGGTGAAGAGAAGAGGGGTCAAAATATGCATGCAACTTGAGGCTGAAGCTGTCAGCTGGGTAGGATCGACGTTTGAGCCCCGCTTCTGGTGACCAGAGCCTTGTTTGTGCATAGCCCTACTGAAGGCCTGTGTGCTACCTAGGCTAGGGAAGGAGCTGGAAAGAAAGGGTTGACAATAGGGTATGGCAAGACCAATGCTCTCAATGTTGATAAGACTTTGTCTTCTTATCCGCCTGGGCCAAACCAGATAGCATCTGTTCAAGCATAAAAAGATGTCAGATGACCAGTTCCATATTGTCCTTGACCAGTCACGATGTATAATTCAGATCCTAATTGCCAAGCCAGACTTGACCGGCTAACGGCAAGCTGTTGGATGTTCCAAGTGACAGCTCCACCAAGCATCATGCAAGCCTCGTGGGGGCTGAATAGCGTTCGAGGCCTGGCCTGACTTTTCTTATGCTTGACATGACTGGTTCTTAAGGCAGTGAGTGTGGTGGACGTGTTTCGCCGTTGATTCAAGTGTAGGCATATCAGAGGTTTCTGAAGTGGGAGAAAGGTTCCATACCTTAGGCTATGCAGTAGTTTGTACAGGTCAAGGATATTGTGGCAGATTAAGCGAAGCTGCATACAGTACGGAGTAGAGCTCGAGGAAATAGAACGGGTCTATGGATACTCTTTTGTACTAAGTATAGTGACCGATCTAATATTGCCCCTTTAAGAATGGTCAAGATGCATGTTTTACATAGCTTTTCATCTCCACAACACTGTCCTATCTTGCTGAGTCTCTACGTTATTATGCTTAATCCACGCTGAGTCAGTCCTAATTTTGCTGCTAAGAGAAATTGTGGCTTTTATGCCCGGGGTCCAGACCAGCACGGAAGAAAGCCACTGAATAAGGGAACGGTCAGCGATCTACACTCAAAAGAGTTCACATTGATGTGTCCCCAAAAGCTTATGTACTATCAAAGCTGCAAGCATGCCAAATAGGCAATCGAATATTCCCAAATAGGTCACCCGGTAAATTAACCCCGATTCATCTTTCCTGGTGACACCGTACTTTGAGATGATTACCGATATGGCAACCCCTGCCCATTCAACCAAGCATCTGTACTCCAATTGGTGCACGGGGACTTCCAGGAACTGAATAGTATCAGATGGCAGTTCAAGATAGGGGCATAAAAAGAAACATATTTAAATATAATATTGCCTTAAAAGCAAAGTAGGGTTATTATAGCAAGAATAATATAATAGTAAAAAATATAATAATAGGCGCAGTATACTATACTAAAAAAAATATAATAACCTTTATATTAAAGTATTAGTAATATAGCTACTGCCTTAACCTTATAACTAAACTTATTATTAAATAGGTTACCTTAAGTATAAAAGAGATATTTCCCCTAGGGCTTAATAGCCTGATTTTCTCCTTTACTATTAACTTCCAAATATAATTAACTACTAGCATAAGAATAAATAAAACCCAGTAATAGCTATTAAAAAACGAACGATCTATCGCAATAATGAATCGCTGCGTGATTCAGGTCCCCAATAGCTCCATTAACGGAAGAAACATATAAGTCGTATGTAACTCGGGATACGCCGTCCGCCTTGTTCGTGATTATGCGAGACATGGAATCCAGTAGGTCAAAGCAAGGCTCGTGAGGCCAGGCGCCCATGAAGTTGAGGATTTTGATAGCACGATGGCTGTCAATTAGGTTAGAACTCACAGCCCCAAGTCATAAGAAGAGGGGAGAACTCGCATCAAGATGTGTCTGTAGACATGGGTCTTTTTATCCTTTTTTCTTTTTTAGCATCCCGCCTTAAACAATACAACAATAACATGGGCACGGGACTTTCCCGTGACACCAAAATCTCTGGAAGGTGTTGGCAGAAGAGTCAAGATAAATATCTCAGCTAGCACATTTTAGCTACATAGGTCCTTGTTGTTATCCAACTCATGGGCTGGGACATCTGTTTGCCGCGTTACTGATGCCAGGAAACCTGCTTCGTTCTAGATTCAAACCTCGATCATGGTCAGCCTTGCTTACAATTTCAGCTCTTCAGAGATAATATCGCCAGCCCAAACTCAGACACTAGGCGCTTAAACCACAAGAGTATCCCCGCAAATCCAAGGTGTCTAAACGGACCTATTCCCCCTAAATCCACCAACGAGTTCAATAAGGGCCAGACTATTAAGATTAAATATCCAGATGATAATAAATTGTCGTTGAACACAGAATGCATAGTATTCCTAACGGTCTCCTGTTAACAAAGACAGCTGGGCTGGCCTAGGTGAGACATGTTCGTAGTTACTCCATATGGTCGACTCTTGTTGGGCCAGGTCTCCAGGCATTTCAATTTTAAGAACCTATATAGCTTCATGGAATAGCCATCTTGCTTGCTAAATACAGCTTTCGAAATTCAGGTTGCTTTGAAATATATCGTTTGTGGCTTTGAGTGGCCTTAGCCAGTCTTATGTACAACTCCTGTGATTAAGCCATCATGTTGGATCCGTCATGTTCACGAGGTGAGAGGTGGCAGTCGCCCACTAGGACACCTGGTCCTATGCCCTCTATTTACTAAGCAACGAACACTCACAGTGACACAAGAGTCGTCTGTGATCAGGGCCCGCTTTTGACAAATAATCTTATGGCATATCTCTGTGATATAGATCAAGGTAGAGACTGTTATTAACGAATAATATACTGCCCCGAATCTTGTGTAACACACTACGATACCCCAACAGAAGTTTGTTTGTCAGCATTACGGCTTGGGTTAACAGAGTGAATAGCTCCTCCTGAGAGTTTGAGAAAGCATAAATGGCGCATCTCTTGTCTGATTGTAGTTACCGCCTGCAAACACGAAACACAAAACAACGATATATACTTCAATTACCAGTATTCTCCAACTACCAACTCACAAGCTATGACAACCACAACAGAGATACGCAAGGATCACAAGAAGTGGCGCTGCAATGCTAGTGTCAACGGAAAGCCGTGTGGAAAGGAGCATAGAATGGGAATAGTATACTGTGACTGTGGCAGCAGGAGACGCCAGGACGATGAAGCTCTCGCTGAAGATGGTTCCACGATTGGAAGGATGTACAAATTGCAGAGTGACATGACAGAACACTGGGAGTATACCAGCCCTGAGCCACTGTAGTGGAATTGTTTGTGTTGGAAAGGTTATGAAGAACGGCTGCAGGGGTATGACATGGATGTCTAACTACAGTGAAATAGAGATGGCACATTACAAATAACAAGAGTATTTTCAAAAGCATGCCATCAGTAATTAATTATATATACCATCTATCAAAAGAGAGGTTGAATAGTTGTTACGGTCCGTGAATCATACCAGGTACCCGGGTATAAATTAACCATTACCTAACTCTGCCCACATATACCCATGTCATCGTCCAGTCTTCATAAAGAAGTTTCTATCAATAAATCTTCAAACTATTCAACTCACGCTTACCCCTCTTAGCATCCATCATGCTTGCCCACGCACGATTTACCGGACGCACGGCTGAACTTCATAGTGACCACACCATGTGGCAATGCAATCATCAATTAAAGACCGGTACAAGCTGTGGCGAGATCAATGAAATGTCAGATAAGCAATGTGCCAATTGCGGAAACAGCCGAACTGTGGGGGATTATGCTATAAGCAGCGACTCATCGACGATTGGAAAGCTTTCGAAGATTGACATAGATGGGATAGAGTTCTGGAAATATGTTCATGTCAAGTCGTTTGTTAAAGCTTAATGACGGCATTGGGAGACATGGGCCAAAGCTCGAAGCGAACTCCATTTCATGATAACTATAGAACTACAATAGCAATACACTAGACTGCATTCGTGTCACTCACGTTCTAATCCACGTGCTTGACATCTGCCTTTTCCATCACCTCCTTGGTATTAAGTTCGTCGGAAAAGAGACCATCCGCCGCATCGCCGAAGATAGTTGCGATCTCCTCGAGTGTACGACCCCTGGTTTCGGGGTAGAAGAAAAAGATAACAAATCCGTATGATACGAGAAGGACCACGTAAACGATGTAATACTTCCACCCAATTTCTGTCAAGGCAATTGGATTGACAAAGACGTTGAAGATGAGAGCTGAAATCATGATCATCCAGCTTGCAGAGAGACCACGACCGCGTAGTCGGAAGGGCCACAGCTCAATGGGGTACGCAATCTGAAGAGGAGTTCTATCAAGCGGGTTAGTGATAGGATCAACAGCAGAGAAGAGAATTTGACGTACATAGCAATGGCATAACCGGCGTTGAAGAGGAACACGAATGGAATCATGGTAACTCCAACGGAGCGGGATCCAGTCTTGGCGAAACTTCCTGACATGGCGGTAATCAGAATAAAGCTGACGAGCATGACTCCGCAGGAAATCATGAGGAGGATACGTCGTCCGAGACGCTCAATACATAAGGCACCAGCACACGCAGCAATGAAACTCCAGATCTGCAGGAATCCCATAATCAGGGTCTGATCCGTGACGCTGGTGATGCCAACCGTGGCCAGTACTGTGGCTAGATAGTAGCTGACCACGCCATTTCCAACCCATTGACTGTAAATCGCCAATGTGCCTGTGATGAACATGCGGCGACGGTTGGCTGGGGTGGCTACCAGTTGGGCGTAGGAGGTGGACTGCGAAGCCTGCTTCTCGGATTCGATCGCGGTTGTAATTTCGTGGAGTTCAAAGTCGACGAGAGGATGGTTCATATCACCGCCCTATGAAGTTATACTTAGTAAAGGTATCGGCAGGGTATCCAAGCAACAAGATGTACTTACCGCGTGCAAGTTTCCCAAGGTTTCGCGAGCCGCTTCTTCTCGTCCCACGGATACCAGCCAGCGAGGGCTTTCCGGAACAAGAATCAGAGCAGGTAGTGCAAAAAGAGGCAATGCGATTTGGAGAATAGTTGGGATCCTCCAGGCCCAGTCATTGTAGTTTCTTGTGCCATAGCAAGACCAAGCTGCAATGATGCCGCCAATGAAGTAATTGCAGTTAGTCAAGGCGGTAACAACACTTCGGTGGCTGGGATAAGCGATCTCGGTGATCAGAAGAGGGATAGATGTCGAGAACATAGCAGTCGGGATACCGAGTATAAAACGGCCTGCGATCCATTCCGCTTCAGATCTGGCACCGGTCTGTAAACCCACGCCGAGTGCCAGGGGAATGAAAGCTAGGAAAGCTGGCAGACGACGGCCATACTTGTTGGCGAGCCAGGAGCTAGGTGGACAAGATATGAAGAATCCGATGAAGTAGATGGCGTTGATGAAGCCCGACCATTCCCCGGCAGGATGGTTCATGAACGAAGTCCATTGTGGAAGGGATTGAAGACCGTTGAGTAAACTTCCATCGTAACCGTTTCCAGATTCTAGACCTAGGCGTTAGCAAAGCTGATGAAGGTGAGATTGCATGTCACGTACGAAAGGCTACCAAGCCTAGAATCAAAGCATTGAGCTTGACTAGGTGAGCTTGTTTGTACCAAGGTGTCGTGGGATTTGGCAACACTGCAGCAATTCCCCCGGATGGGGGCTGGATCTTGGAGTCCAAACCCATTATTTCGCAGAGATATGACAGATGATGTTGTCTAGAGAATTAAAACTCGAAATAGGAGGGATCAACAAGCATTTTATATTAATTATCTCGCATAGACCACGTCGCGGGGTCTCCAGCTTCATGTTCCCACTTCCCCTCCCCCAGATCCCCAGGTCATAAGGTGATGTAAACAAGGGTACACAGAAACATCCAAGGTCGACGAGGGTCGAGACAGGTTCGCATTTACTTCGCATCTCAGCGCCCCCACAATGCTCCAGGTTCTCCGGATGTTGGCATGTTTGATGCATGTCGTCGGACCAAAGCGTCACATGCACGAGTCATGAACGTGTCGTGTGTCTCTATTCCAGATGCTAGCGTCGGTAAACCATGGGAAAACTCCGTTTATAACTCGGATATCAATCGTCCGATGGTTGAATTGGTCCATCACTAAGCAAAAGCCTAAGTTTCGGCACATGCGTTGCTTCGAAGAGATCTATGCCATCTACCAATCACTAGCTGAACTACTATTCTGAACTTTATACACAACAAAGCCCTTCCAAGCCCGTTATTCTTCGTTTTGAATCTCTCCACCTGGTGAAAAATTGTTAGGTTCCGATCCCTTTTAGCAAGTTACCCCAGCAGTTTTCCAAATCTCGTGAACATGTTCGGGACACTTGAGTGGAATCTTACCAGGGGTCCCATGTAACAATCTTGTTTCGGACCAGTCAATGATTGGATCCCCAAGTTTCTCCTCACTCTATCCCCGGACTTTCTGCAAATGTCAGCTCCACCTCCGCGGGAAACCCTAATGCGTCAATTTTAGCCAAGGCCGTTAAAAGGACCGAGAGAGCTCCGTCCAATCGTGGGATAATGGTAATGTGATGTGGTAGCTGTGTCGGTATGGAGGATCGGACCACGATATTCAGGATGCAAGAGGCACGACTTTGTCATGATCATGTAATGAGTGATGTATCAGATCTTGCACAAAGCATGAAAACAACGCGTAGGTGCAACGGAAAGCCCCGATTTCTTCACCGATCAACTGGTTCACGGCCGTTCATCCCCATGAGGACCCAATTCTCCGGTAGCAATCCAAGTGGGTTGCGCAGGTCCTGATGAGGAGCCAAGGCATTTCCCCGGATTACTACTTTCTATACAGGATCGCGAGGACGGTACAGGTATGGCTTGAAAGGCTCGATAGGCGAATCCTGTGTATCCCCAAAGGTGGACATAAGCACATTGATTACTTGTACGAGACATGTGGTTTATACTAGAGCGATAATTGACATCTTATGTGCTCTTTATCAAGATTCAGGGCTTAAAGTGCCTTGTATTCCGAACTCAAATAACGACGTAGATAATTGGCATTTTCGTCATTTTTTGGCTGATCACGATTACGCAAAACCCCTCCATGATATCTTTACGAGTCCAACACAACATTCACGGAGCTTCTAGTCACTCTCATAGATAGTGGCTTCAGAGAAACAACCTCGCAGCTGCATGGATCTCATCATGTTCAACTTCAGAGAATCACTTTTATGAAAGACAGTGTATTTAATAGAGATATAGAATGGCCTTAGATAGGGTTGCCACCATGTGGATAGGATTGACTGCCATCTCTGAATTGATAAGACAGATCATTCCCGGGACGTCGTTCATCTACTGCCGGGGGCCACACGTTCCCTGTCCTTGGCTCCTGCTGAGCATACGTCTCAGCAAATCGTTCATGCATTGGGGCCATGCTTGCACTTGGGGCACCATCTGCCATCTGTGTTCCACTGGAAGCGTGATACTGCGGATCTGCAGCAGTTGAAGATGGAGAATATGTCCTGTTCTCTGGTATAGAGAGACGTCGCTGGCCCCTGGAGTAATGGAACTGTTCTGAAGCTGGGCCAGAACCTGGATGCTGTGGATAACTCGGATTAGGCATGTTCATTACCTGTCCATACGATGCCATGCCAGGCTGTGGATGGACTATCCGGGGAGAGTTATTGGAAGCTCCCATTGGAGACTGTGCTGCGTCGTAGGATGATCTTCTCCAGTGCTGCTGCGCGTGATACTCCTGCTCTGGTCGCATATACGTTGTCTGAGATTGCGGCTGTGGGCTTTGCAGTTTAAACGTGCGAAGCGGATTCTGTCTTCCTCCCGGAGCCTGACCAGAACTCATTCCTCTGAGCTCCTTCTCAGCTTTCATCGCCAAGTAGGCGGTCTCTAGGGCTCGGAGACCTTCTTCTTTGGCATGAGTCTCAGCGTCAGTGCCATGTACAGCCTTCAAATAGTCTATGAACTCGAGGTAGGCACGTGAGACCTTCCGGATATTCTTGACCGACAAGTGAACCTTTGCGTCTGACCTCGCCTCGGGGTCGTACTTGCTGCCGTCTGGCTGAGCATCAAACTCTGACAGGGCCAGTGCAGTCTGGCAGGCATTTCGGATTTGACGACCGTTTAGCCGGGCCTTTACATTCGTCTCCCAATACTCATTAGAGAATGCCATTATTTTCTCCATGTCAATATCGATCTTTCTACCCGCTTCATGATATCGTTTCCTGATCGCCTTGAGGTTAAGCTCAAAGATCCTGGATGTAGGATACATCTGGAGAGGAGGATAGTGAAGGCTCATGTGGATTCTTGAGGCAAAGGCTTCGTCAAAGTCTCCGATGCGGTTTGTAGTGAGGAAGAGAATTCCAGCATAATACTCTAAAACTCGGAGGAAGACTATTATAGTACAGCACCTCGTTAGTATGTAAAGTTACTTGTTTTCACTTGAAGGAAATTGAAGCAGCCTTTTATACTGACCTGCAACCAGTCCATTTCGATTAAAGTCATCCCTTCGTCTCTCTGCGAGGAATACATCGGCCTCATCGAGAAGCAGGATGCAGCCCCATCTGTTGGCGAGTGCAAAGTTCGTTTGCAGGGCATCTTCCACGTCTTTTGCATTTGATCCTAGGTCGCCTAGAACAATTATTAACTTGATGCCACAAGTAAATAGTATTAGAGGGCATTGGGCAGACGGTACTTACCACATGTTATCTGAAACAACGGCTTCTTGAACCTCTCGGCCACACCTTCTGTTAGGCTTGTTAGCCACATGTTCACGAATGGGTGGGAGTTAGAAGTCTCTTGGGCTCTTACCAGCAGTGGTTGTTTTCCCTACTCCCGGAGCGCCATGAAGGAGGATAATCAGTCCCTTTCCTGGTACCAAGTGTAAGAATAGGGCTACAAAGAAGAAGTTGCAAAGTCGTATTGGAACTGAACGGAGTTCTCACCTTTTCCTCGAACAATGTCGACCTGCTCATCTATATCCCTCTCTCGCTGCATTGCTTTGTTTCGAAAATGCTGGGATACCAGCGAAAGTACCATGTCTTTATGTCCATCTGGTAGGACAAGTTGACCAAAAGCGGTTTTGTCATCTTCAGTATTATCCCCATTGGTAGAATCGAGGTTCTCGCCCGAGTCGGTAACATGGGTGAGATACGTCAGATCTAGCTGGGCTGTTTTCTAGTTAGTTTGGGGATCCAGGGCTGGATATGCGAGAAACTTACCCCAAGAACGATCTCGAAGAACAAATCCAAAAACGCAGTATGAGGTGATGAGCAACTCATTCCTCGTCAGCTTGGTCTCTCCTGTTTTCAGGGTCTCCAAGGGACGAGGATATATGGCAACTGGTGGCAACTCCTCCAATCCATCCCCAACTCCTCTCATCATGTCTCCCATGAAGTCCTGATGGCGCTTGTTATCCACATAAAAATCATCATGGATAACTTCACCCGCGCAGCACAGCGCTTCGCATGATTCCCGGGTCCTCGATGAGTTCCTCATCGGATTGACCCCAACCAGATGCTTGACATCCGGTTTCCAATCATCGTTTTTTTCCACCATGAATGCTTCCTTGAAGTCGATCATAACTTGGCTCTGAACTTCATCACGCGTGTCAACCGTCAGGCCCGAGTAATACATGTGTTTGACAGCTGCTACTTTGGTGAAGAGTTCCCCTCTCTGAATGAGCGTCTCCTCAAGTTCGGTAACCCCGTTCTTCACGGCTTCATCAAACTGTTCTCCGGTTTGCTTGAGTTTGATAATCTGTCCGTCCAGCCTCTTGCGAACATGGAAGCGGAGGGGGTATATTTCAAGCGATGTAACAGCTCTATCACCGTCGAATTTGGGGACGGTAAATTTCTGCAAGACTGGACCAATCTGATGGCCATCAAAATGAATGAAAGCACACTCGATGGTAATTTCGGTTTTCCCCGCATCATCATCCGAGTCTGACATATTATCCATGGTGAATTTGGACCAACGGTCTGTGCCAATATGAGGTGGGCAGGTCAAGTTGAAAACCTGATATACCTGTTTGCCATCGGCAGAAATGACATGATCCCCTGGCTTGAACAAGTGCCAAATGTCAGAAAAGAATATCTTATCACACCTTGAGCTGTTCAGGTAGTCTATTCTTTTCATGATATACTGATCCATGAACTCTAGCAAGCATGCCAAATGCTCCAGGGTTGTCTCGGACTTGCTGTAACCCTCAGGATCTAGAACTTCAGAGGTATCTTCGTGGCTAAGTTTTCCATCGTACTTTTCGTCATCTGTATAGTCTAAATTAGTCGAAAACACTGGGAATAGCATATGCGCTTATTTAAATACTTCGGGATAAGAAGCTGGCAGGAAAGCAACTTACCATGAACCACTCCTGTGATCGTAGCCGCATTCTCGGCTGTGTCCAGTTCACTTTTTCGAAACTTTTTCTCTAAACGTAAATGCCATTGTCGAATTTCACTCTCGTAGTATGTCAACATACGGAACGGGCGAAGCATGACGAGGGAACTGTTCGAGGTATCTGCAAAAACTGTTTCAGATTCAGACGAGGTGTCTTTAGAAACTGTTTCAGACTCATGTATAATTTCGAGGGTCTTAATAAGCTCCTTGGAATGAATTCTGATTCGTTCAGGAAGAGGTGCCTGTCCGTCTGAGGCGAGGGGGCGTGTCGACCCCTGATCAGTAGCTTCGCCCTTCCGTATTTGGTGTCGTTCAATTGCCTTTGAACGATGGCTTATATGCCTTGCCTTCAGTCCCCCGCCATCATAGTATCTAGAGACGTCGTTCAATATCTGAGGTTCTCCAATAAGTATATCAATGAGAAAATGGGATGTTGCAACTGTGCTCAGAGAGGCTTTGAATTCTCGCCATTGAAGAGGGTTAAGCTTGGGTTCAATCCTGGCTGACAGCCCGGTCTTCCCACGCCCTACATCAGTGGGATTGTCGGTGTCTTGTTCTTCGACTTCCTTTTCTTCGTCTTCCTTTTCTTGGGCTCGTAAAAATTTTTCAACCATTATTCGAGATGCTTGCTCTTTCTTCTTTTTCTTGTAGTTTTCGTATCTGCGTTCCTGGTTGTTGAGGTAAGCAAGCTCCCATTCAAACCTCGCACGGAAACCATCAATGTCCCGTGAGTGTCCAGATGCATCGCTGCTCCATTTCTCAGCATCTGATGTATCCCACTCATTGGGCGGTCCCAGGTTTCGTGAGTAATTGGGCCGCAGCGAGGTTAGAGGACGAAGGCCGCGGTGGGGATAGGGAGTAGCCTCCCGCCAAAGCTTGTTTTCTCGGGCATTTTCACAATCCAGCTCTGAATCAGAGGAAATGGTTTCCTGTCCCGACCGTCTGATTTCTGGTATGTATGGCGCTCTTGTTCTATATTCATTTTCAGTTTCGTTTGCAGTTCTTTCCGTCTTATCGACCCATTTTCTAGCATAACGAGCCCTCCGTATCTGTTTTCGGAGTTGTTGTTTGTCCTCAATACGACTCTGTCTCTTCGTTTCACTCTCCGTCAAGCCCGTGGGTGTCGGGTCTAAGCCGCCCGCCACTTTCTCTTCAAGAAACAGAAGCTTGTCTCGTAAAGTTTGAATTTCCGACCTCAAGCTAGAGGGAGACTCGGATAGCTTTTGGTAAGCATCTGTAGCTGGGTCGCAATGATACACTTCGGCCTGGTTCGCTCCTGTGTCTGGAGATGCCGAATTGTCTTGTTCCCCATTCTTGTCCAGGTCTGTTGAGAGCCCATTGTCTTGCTCGTCTTTGGCTGTTTTGTCTGCCCCCACTGGGCTTGAAATAGCAGGTAGCGGCATGGCATTCTGGCCTGCAGCTACAGTTGCCATGTTCCGGGATGACCTGGTTGGTGATGATCGTATAACAAAGCTTTAACCCTCACATAAAGACATTGAGAAAATGAAAGAGTCGCTCGGGTTATCCTAGGTAATAGAACTACCAAACCGCATCTGGGACTGGGACTGAGGGAAATGAAATAGTGGGACAACTTTCAAACGTGAGCAGATGATTCAAGCGAAGGCAGCTAGCTAGAGTTACATCAAACAGGGGGCTTACAGTATGTTTCTTCTTGATTCGCTGGTATGAGGGTTAACGAGTCCTACGCGAGTTTGTTAGGTAACATTGCACGACAGAAAAGGTAACAGATGCATATACATACCTGGCTGCGGCTCTCAATTGCTCAAGTGCATTTCAGAAAATCGCTCAGCTCAGGCAATTATCCAACCATAGCTCGAGAATTGGCGTAGGGCTTCGTCTCACCTGCATATTTCCACCTTGCCAGGCGGAAACGTGCTCTGTTGTCGTTGGACAGCACGAGAAGTGAGCAGGTTTTGATTTATCATCAAGGGTTTTCAGCCGCAGATAGGCCCCCAAACTGATTAGTGAACGTGTTGAGTCCTGACAAGGTTAGTTGGACAACTAGAGAATCGCCTTGCTGTCGAACTTTTCATCAATGATTCGGGGGAACTACGCCGTTTTCCGCTTTTCCCGTTCACTAACCCAGCCCTACCTGCGATCAAATGGAGCCCTCATGGTCATATGTCCCAAGCGTCACTTTGCAGCCTCCAGCGGTTGATTTTATTGACAATCGCCTGGATTCATATCATCCAGCCATTGGGACACCACCGTCACGATACGATCCGACCCGGGGGGCTTATGTCGTTTATGAGCCGCATCTTTCGGAATCACTGGTAGCTGCACACTCACTTCATGGCCTAGCTACACAGTCACGCCCGTCAGCACCGCAAAATGTGCAAATTCCCTCGCGACAGTTGGCAGCAGAGCCCATGGCGGCGCTCAAATTCTGGGATACCCTCTTCCCTCTCGCCATGGATCAGCTCAAAGAGGACCATCCGAAAGAGCCTGATATAAAACAGGATTTCAAAATTCGCGACAAGACGGATTGCACTAGTGTGTTTGACCAACTTGAAAAGGCTAAAGATTCCTACAGCAAAAAGGACAAAGGGTTCAAGGCCACATTCACCAGAGTCTATAGAAAGCTTGCTGATAACGTCGATCCTATAATTGGCGCGACCAAGTTCGTGCCCAATATAGACTATGTAACTCCAGTATTGGGAGCGGTTCAGATTCTTCTTGAGGTGAGTTCTGCTTGTTTCGTGCTCTCGTCACTAGTTGCAGATTTAACTGGACTTTTGCCACGATTTCCAGGCAGCCAAGAAAGCCGCAAAAGTACGAGAAGATGCTCTAAGCGCTTTTGACGACATTGATAAAGTGTTTTCACAAGTCGAGGGGTTTCTCCAGATATACAAGAACGACAAGAATTTGGAAAGGGCTGCTGTCGATTTGATTGCTACAGTCTTCCACGCCATAGAATGCGTGATTGGATTCTTCATCAAAAGCTCTGGTAGGCAAACCGTTTGATAATGCAGCTAGACTTACTGACTTTGCATTTGGTCAGGCAAGAGAGTGATCACCGTCACCTTTAATGCGGAAAGCTACCAGCAACGGATTACGGAAAGTCTTGGTGCGATTAAAACCAAGAGTCAGAATCTCATTTCAGAAGCAGACATGTCGGGGAAGCATGAGACAAGTAATGGTTTGCAAATGGTTTTGGACCGTAGGTTGAGCATTATAGCTTCTTAGACAATTATAAAGCTGACAAAACACACTTGTAGGCATGGCTACATCAGAGGAGATGGAAGAAATACGTCGCAGTCAGCACTTCCTAAAAACGACATTTTTGAGTCTCTTCAATGAGTTCCAGAACAATTTGCAAGGTAAAAGATAGACCTACTCTCTCCGACAGGGGCTAATCATATCCCAGCCTGGGAAATGGAGAGAAGGGTATGCGGATGTTCTCGCTCTTGTTCACCAGTTCCTCCCGCAGGCTCGGTGTCTTTCGAGCAATATATCAATCCTCAAGATATTCTGGACTGGATCAATATCCCCGACCTAGCACCAGGGGATATGGAACACATCCACCAGACGAGACATATAAGAGTACCCGCTGTTGAACAGGCACGCGCCGAGCAGCTCGTAAATACTGCACAACTAAAGGAGTGGCTTGTTTCTCCTCGCTCATCACAGCTCCTCGTGCATGGGAATTATGACATTAGACGCCAAGTATCAGGATTGACGTTCTTGTGTACGTCTTTGGCCGATTCTTTGGCAAACAAATCCCCAGAGTTCCTCTACCTGGTATTCTATTGCGGACTACATGACAATAACGATTTAGACGAGTATACTGGTGGACGTGCCATTATGCAAAGCTTCATCTGTCAACTCCTCTGTCAGTATGACTTTAGCACATCTATCTCAGTCGGCGATGTGAGACCGGACCTGCTTTTTCTGGGAGATATCGACGAGCTTTGCTGTTTGTTTGAGCGACTCATATTCCTGTTACCGAGGTCTACCCTGCTGGTCTGCATGATTGACGGCATCGTGTACTATGAGCGAGAAGAGTTCAAGGATAGCATGGCTGATGTCTTGGTAACCGTTCTAAGAATTTCAGAAGAACAGAAAACCAACGCGGTTGTCAAGGTACTTGTGACCAGCCCTACAAAAACTATCGAAGTTCGTCAACCATTCCCTGATGAACTTATTCTCTCTATGGAATCAAGGGCTCGGTCGGGTTTGACAGCGAGTAAGGGGAGACTAGAGCGGCAATTGAGAGAGCAAGTGAATGGTGTCACAGAGCTGGAAGATAGACCAGACTATCCGGACGGATGGGAGTGAAAGGGGACGCAACAATGATGGATAGTGGGAAATGACAGAAAGACTGAATGGAATAGACTGCGTGACTAAGTTCTTGAGGATGTCACCCTCGATACCGAATGAGATTATCAAATTTCGCATTCTCGCCCCAGTTATTCCTGCTCCGTGTTGATCATTAATCAGTACACACATAAGCCAGTAAGCCGGTAAGCCAGTATAGTAAGCAAACTGTGTTCTTTGTTATCTTGTACAGCCTTGAGCTTACGTCTTCGTCCATTTACAGTAAGCAAACTGGTCATCCACCAGACAAGGGCAGATGTCGCTAAGTCAATAAGCCAATCAACTAGCTAGCTTTCTGGTTTTCTTCATGCAGTGTAACGGTACAGAGAGTAAACGCCGACCTATCTCCAAATAAAGTTATGTCCGGTACTACCCACCTTGCGGACTTTGAGCCTCAAAGTTCGAGGCTGTCGAAAAGCCGACCTTTATAAACCATCTTTTGCTTACCTTCAAGAACAATATCAAACATCCTAAACTCATCAAGCCTTTTCCATAGCAACAACAACAACAACACAACTCTTATTATACCTCTCTTATAATACTCCAACATGGCCCGAGTCTGGTTCGTCACTGGTTCCTCTCGTGGGGTTGGCCGCGCACTGGTCGAACAGCTCCTCGAGTCAGGCGACATGGTTGTTGCAACTGCCCGAAAGCCATCCCAGCTCGATGATCTCGTCACCAAGTACGGACCCGACAAGATCCTCGCTACAACTCTTGATGTGACGGATTTCGACCAAGCCAACAAAGCCGCCAAGGAAGGCGTTGACAAATTCGGCCGCATTGACGTGGTTGTCAACAACGCTGGCTACTCAAACATGGCATCTGTCGAAGATACAGACATTCAAAACTTCCGTGAACAAGTCGATGGCAATTTCTTCGGCGTCGTCAATGTCACAAAGGCCGTTTTACCCATGATGCGCCAGCAAAAGTCTGGACACATTATCCAGGTCTCGACTGTCGGCGGACGGGTCGGCACACCTGGAGCATCAGCCTACCAAAGTGCCAAATGGGCAATTGGTGGCTTCTCGACTGTTCTATCCCAAGAGGTCGCCCCATTCGGCATCAAAGTCACAGTCGCTGAGCCTGGTGGCATCAAGACCGAGTGGGGGACCAGCGCCACTGATACTGCCACCATCACCGAGCCATATGATCAGACTGTCGGCGAAATGATTCGAATAATCCAAGGATTGACTTCCGGGACTGAAGCCTCGGAGATTGCAAGGGCTCTTATCCATATTTCGCAGGTGGAGGACCCCCCGTTGAGGCTTCTTCTAGGACCTGATGCGGTCCCCTATGCTCAGACGGCAGCGAAGACTATTTCTGAATCTGATGAGAAATGGATGCATGTAACCAAGTTTGAGTTTTGAGAAGTATTGTGAGATGCAACGGGTGGTTGATATGTATAGAATTCCAGGTCGGACATTTTTCGTACAAGTCATCATGGACATTCTTTTAGCAACGACGAATTTCTTAAATGATTGAGACAATGACTCGCTCACCACTTATTACACAGACCTTCAATATATGATTTGAAAAGTATGTTTTTTTTTCGTCTTTCAATTATCTATGCATTCTTTAATAGAGCTTTGTCCAACTCCTCAGTCCGGCTCACTTACCCTATTGTTGTTCCTGGTTGGTTAGTGGGATCAGTCTTGGCTCCACTGTCAGACCCATGAAATTATGCAATAATATTAAATTTTGCAGACGAATAAAGGCACTTGATTACTTACTTTGCAGCATAGAAGTCCAATTTTGCAACATCTTAATATCTTTCATGAAGCCGGTTTCATCCGCTCAAGTCTCATATTAGTCCGGCTATGATAGTGTCTGGGCCGTTATCTTAGTGCATCACTCACTTATCGGGTCCCACCGGCTCGATAGATCCACCCAAACCTAAACGTTGCGTCACACTCAGTTATCGCCAATCCAACTTCAGTCCAACAACTAACTCATCATGATGTCCAAAACCCAACAAGCCAGAAGTTTTATCGCTTCGCTACGAAGGCCATATATATCTCAGCCTATCAGAGCAGCATTAGCCTATCCCAGAGCCAACACCTTCCATACAACACCTTCACCAAAGACAGATGGCGTTTTCCAAGGACTGGCTGATGAAAGGCAGTCGATGCCCTGGATAGAGGCATTTACGCGTCAGCAACAGGGAAAACCAGCATACAGGTCTGACGATTACCCCGAAGAACGCGACCTTACCCCAAAGAAAATGAGCGATAGTTATCATCGCGTCGTGCTTCCCCTCAAGAAAGACCCGTGGTTGTCGGATACTTATGTCAACTCTTCAGGGCATATAAGGTAAGAATCACATCAATTCCTATTTGCATCACTAACTAATCAACTCGATAGACTTGGTACCTTGCTCATGGACCTCGATGCCCTCTCCGGTATCATTGTCTACAAACATACTGGCCCTGGCGTTACTACAGTGACCGCTGCCCTGGATCGTATCACCATAGCGCATCCACTCACCGAGATTTGTGATCTTGAATACAGCGGCCAAGTCACATATGCCTCCGGCAGAAGTAGTGTTGAGATTACTTGCAAGGTCGCCAAAGCCCGAGAAGAAGGCGAGCCAAGCAAACCTGAAGATGTTCTTCTCACCTGCACCTTCACCATGGTGGCTCTGGATCCCAATACAAGAAAGCCCGTCAACATCCCTAAGCTTGAACCCACCAATGAAGAGGAAGAGAAGATCTTCAAAGCTGGAGAGGCGAAATCGCTGTCCAAGAAAGAAACATCAAAAGCTTCGCTTCTTCAAACTGAACCGAACGATGCTGAGTCCGCTCTGATTCATCAGATCTGGCTTCGACAACTGGAATACCACGACCCCAACAATCCTCTTCGTCAACCGTCTAACGTCATCGCCATGTCCAAGACGCAGCTATCAACTGCTGCAATCATGCAACCGCAATATCGCAATCGTCACCAGACCATGATCTTTGGTGGGTTCCATTTGAAGCAGACTTTTGAGTTGGCTTTCTGCTGCGCGGCCAGTTTTGCCCACGCTCGACCAACCTTCATCAGTGCCGATCCTTGCACGTTTCGTAATCCCGTCCCCGTCGGTAGCGTTCTATACTTGACCGCCACTGTCGCATACACCGACCCCCCTGTGCTGGAAGAAGACGGCACTGAGCCTAGCTTTACCGATCCAGAGAAGCCAATGACGCGTGTTCAGATTCGAGTTGACAGCAAGGTTCGTGATGTTGAGCATGGTGTCGCAAAACCAACTGGCCAGTTCAACTATACTTTCTCTGTGCCCAAGGATCTCAAGGTTCTGCCCCATTCTTATGAGGAGTACATGGTGTATATCGATGCCAGGAGACGTGTTTCATTGGGCGATAGTCAAAGAAAAGAGGAGTCCAAGACACTTTCTGGAAAGAGGCCTGAATCTTCGGACAATGTCAATCTTATCGGATAAGAGAAGTCGGGTGTTAGTCTTTCCTCCCAAGAGGCAGCGTTTTAATCTTTATCTTGAATCATAAACACTCCCATGCTTTCGTAGTTTCTTCTTGTTGATTATTTCATAAACTACCTGACAGATAACTCTCAAAAATCCTCATTCTTGTGCCTTCTCCGCCTCTTCCTTCTTTTCGGCCGCCAATTTTGCCAGCACATCCGAGGACTCATCCTCTCGGCCAAGAGGCACAAAAATATGGTCATGATAAAAACCACTGACAGGATTACAGCCGATGCCCTTTGCTGCTAATCTGGTTGCAATGACTGCCATGAATCCAACTGCTTCCAAGCTTGAGGTAACGTTTAGGCTGATCATCTTGCAGGGGAAGAAGTAGTCGATGTTTTGAGACTCTGCGTAGTCTTTGCTGACAATTGCTGTGACGCCTTCGGACTCCTTGAAGAGCATTTGGGTTTCGGATAAAGGTGGGAGCTTTGAGGTATCGGTGAAAGTTGCAAAGACGTAGGGTGTTGGATGAAGGGTAGTGGTGAGAGTTGAGAGGAGCTTGCTCAGTGAGAGCTCGCCTGGGTCATTTACCATTAAAGACATGGTATAAGAATAGATCACCAGATCGATGTGCTAGAGTTAATAATGTGCCTTGGAAAAAGAGTATTCGAAATAGAACGGTACATCGAGAGGGACGGGTTCCCTGGGAAGTTTTTGTCTGTCAATGGTGGAGCACAAAACGGAGATGGAGTCAACTTCTTCAGTCAACGAGAGGGCGCGCCTACAAAGTTTATGACGTCATAAAACCTAACTAAGGTAGCGAGCTATTTTACAGCAAGAATCGCACGTAAAAGATCTTATGGGTAAATAATCAGTATAACTTCATGTCTTTCTCACTACCATTCACCATACCGCTCATATTGCTTAATTTGCTTTCCGCATAACCATCATCAAAACTGTCTTCATCATCCGGACAAGTCAACGCTTTTGCCCTTCGTATCTCGGCTGACATTTGAGACGTGAGAGCGACTATATCCGCACCGCAGTTCACGAAATGGAAGCCTTGCTCATATTTTTCAACAGCTGACGGCGGGATTAGAAGTGATATAAAATAGGGATGCAGAGATTTTCACTTACCAGTTCCTGCATCGAGGCCGAAATGGCCTGCATACTTTCCAGCTGCCAAGGCTGCGTCTAGAATACGTTGAGTGGCATGCTGCACTTCAGGAGTCGTAGCATGATCGAAGGCAACGTAACCTAATGAAGAGGCGAGATCATTAGGCCCAATAAAGAGCATGTCTACAACGTTAAAAACGCGTCAGGACTCAGGAGTGATTTCGTGGGGTAGGGTAAAGAACATACCAATGCCATCTACTTTGGCAATCTCCTCAACATTTTCCACGCCTTTGCGAGACTCGATCTGCACAAAGATCATTACATTGCTATTTGCATTGAGCAAGTAATCACGCCCAGTCAGGTTGAAAGCAGCTGGGGCGAACATGGCACCGGTGCCTCGAAACCCGTTTGGGTGACGTCTGGAAGGATATTTGGCTGATTCCACGATCTGCTGGGCTTGCTCTTTGGTTTCGCACATGGGGACCATAATAGCATGGGCTCCTGCATCGAGTGCTCTCTTTACCATCCATGGTTCAGCCGCAGGAATTCTGACTACAGGTGATACACCGCTTGATGATATGGCACTGATCTGAAGATACATGTTGTGATCATCGATATGGCCATGTTCACAATCGATGAGAACCCACTATCATTGTTAGTTGAATCACTAATAACTTGCATGGAGTCACTAACATCTTGACCAAGAGGTGCAATCGTTTTGGCGAGTGCATGCCCGGGTAAAGCCAGCCATTGCCCTAAACTTGGGCCTTGACGTTCTTTGGCTCGTTCTAGTGACTGTTGAAGTCGTGTCTTGCCCGAGGCGTTGACGACTGGAGAGGCATTTTGGTAAGACATAATGACGAGCTTCTGAATAGAAGAGCCTCGTTATTTTCAGAACTGAAGAAAACTTTATAGGCAAGTCTCACTGAAATAATGCAGTGATATCTATGTAAATACCCCAGAGTGGCCCGTGTCAACCCCGCGATTGCCATTGTTGGAGTCTTCTAACGTTGGTGATGGAGATAGGGTTTCATGCCATTCGGGTCACGGAAATATCCCCTAATATCACTGGTCATTTGGCTATTCTTTCTGTGTCATTTGCGTTTTGAGTTAATTTGCACTTTCTATTTTTGATGTTCTCGCAAATATCACCCTGCAGTATTGTAGATCAAACACGGCTATAATCCTTGTCACACGCGTGCCTCCTGGGATCTTGCATGCGAGTATCTGGTTGCTGTGGAAGCATTGGGATATGCTTAAATTGTGGAAAAAAATAACTGTGTTCTTTGTTATCTTGCACAGCCTTGAGCTTGTTTCTTCATCCATAGCATGCGAGGATCTTGGCAGTAATGACACTACACCCGACAGCCAAGCCCATAATCCTCGTGATGGGTCTATGAATTGTCTTGTGCTACCTCCGTATATGTCTGCGGCCGTGAATGAAGTTCGTGTTCGAGAATTTGATGAGCCCAGCTCCCACGACTAGCAGCAGGGATTGTTTATCAAAGAACTGCCATCTTTTCAAACCAGTTAACATGGCTGGGATAAAAAATCGATTTTCTCTAGTGGTAGAGATCTGAGAAACGTTCTCGATGTTGATAATCATTCGGGGCTGGACATAAAATGATAGACACATCAATTCACTCGACCAAGTCCAGCTCAAATTAGTCTCGGTCCGACAGGTCTTCAGAGGCCACTTAATCTCGTGAATGACATCCTTGCCTCCAAACTTTAGCCCATCGGTCCGACGAGACGTCGCCGTTAGTTCGCCCCCAAGCCCCAGATTCACTTCTCTTTAACCCCAGCTTTTGTTTAGTGTATCGCCTTCTGCATCCCCAGAGCCGCTCAACGCCACTCGAAGCAAATCTTGGGACGCGCGACATTAGCGACACCAGCCTCGCTCTCCCCCGGACCGACGAGTATTACAGGCTGAAGCTATGACGATTGCATAAAGCTTCATGGGCTGACCCCGTCTTCGTGCCAAGCTGACCTGACCCACTGACGACGGACTTGGACTTGGCATTCCCCGAGAAGGACTGAGATTTCTGTCGAGCACTATCACTCAGATAGTTCGACTGTCCCTGGCTCAGCAGCTGTTCATCAAGGGGTACCAAGGCCGTGAGCCTTGCCTCAAACCTTATCTGAAAAAATGGCTCAAGACGGCGAGAGCGCGTCCTTGGACACCGTGTCACCATCCAACACAGCAACACAGGCCTCGGACAAACGATCGTACAAGATCAACAACATTACCGAGGATGAGAAGACAGTACAAGCCCATCAGACCGAAGCCAGCGCCGCCACGGCGCTAGAGCACGAGCTGACCTTTCGCGACGCCGTGCGGCTCTACCCCAAAGCCATTGGCTTCTCACTACTGTTTTCCATGGCCATTATCATGGAAGGCTATGACATGGCTCTCATTGGTTCATTTTACGGCTACGAATCGTACGTTGTTCCCTGTTCCAAACGATGTATAAAGTCTAATGGGGACTCAGTTTCCGTAACAAGTATGGCAACCAGCCAGCTCCCGATGGAGATGGAGGCAAGGTTATTTCTGCCGATTGGCAGACGTATATCCAAGTGGGCGGCATGTGCGGCCAGATCTTCGGGCTGTATCTCAATGGCTGGGTTTCTGATGCTATTGGATACAAGAGGACTATGCTTCTGGCACAGATCATCATGGTCGCTTTCACGTTTATTGTGTTTTTTGCAAAGAATATTGAGACGATACTGGCAGGTCAGATTCTCATGGGCATTCCGTGGGGTGTCTTTCAAACGTTGACGTTGGCATATGCGTCTGACATCGCCCCCGTTGTTCTTCGACCTTATCTTACAGCTTACGTGAACCTCTGCTGGGTTATTGGGCAGCTGATATCAGCAGGCGTACTCCGCGGGCTTCTGAATCTGGATAACGAATGGTCTTATCGGGTTCCATTTGCGCTGCAATGGATATGGCCCCCGTTTATTATCGTCGGCACGATCTTTGCACCAGAATCGCCTTGGTGGCTCGTTCGCATGGGGCGACACGAAGATGCAAAGAAGGCCATGCTTAAGCTAGTCACTCCGCAGTCTGATCTCAAATTCGATGCTGACGCACATGTCTCAATGATTCACGAGACAAACGAACTCGAAAAAGCTACGTCTGCAGGTACTAATTACTGGCATTGCTTCATGAGAGCTGATTTGAGAAGAACCGAGATCGCGTCCATCACCTATGTCGCTCAGGCCACGTGCGGAAGCGTTCTGATGGGCTATTCGGTGCAATTTTATGAACGCGCCGGGCTCTCGTCAAATAATGCGTTTACTCTCAATATTGTTCAGTATTCTGTTGGTGCTATTGGAGTCATCCTGTCATGGTTTCTCATGGCCAGATACGGACGTCGCACTCTGTATATTGCAGGGACGACCTCGCTTTTTATAGTCCTTCTTGTTGTCGGCGGCCTTGGCTTCGCTCCTCCAAGCAAGGCTGGTCCTTCGTGGGCAATCGGCAGCCTCCTCATCTTCTATACCTTCATCTACGATCTAGCAGTCGGGCCAGTCTGCTACACCATTGTTGCCGAGATTCCATCCACGCGGCTGAAAGCAAAGACAATTGTATTGGCGCGTAACTTTAACAATATGGCTGGTCTGGTTAATAACACGCTGATGCCAAGAATGCTCGGTGTGCATGCATGGAACTGGGGGGCTAAAACCGGACTTTTCTGGGCGGCGTTTTGTTTTCTCATCATGATTTGGGCTTATTTCCGTCTTCCGGAACCGAAAGGGAGGACTTTTGGAGAATTGGATGTTTTGTTTGAGCATAGAGTCAGCGCACGTAAATTTGCCAAAGCGCGGGTGGATCAGTTTGGAGATAGCGCTGGGGCTGTCGAGGTTGATGCGCGTCGGTAAAGATGGATGGGTGAATTTCTATTGGCTTGTACTTTTATCTTCAGATTCAAGGACTGGGGTTTGAGCTGAATCACATCACATGTAACCATTAATCTTGGCCACGAATCATAGACGTAGCCAAAGTGATCTGCCCTACATTGCAATATGCGGTGAAGGAGCCAACACTTGGATAACTGAAGTGGAAAATGACGAGAAATCTTCTAAACACGTACAGTAGTTAATACCTTCGTAATTAAAGCCAATGACTGCGGAGAAGTTACAACATCAGATCTCGGACCATCTGGTTTGCAGTGGATATTCCAGCATCAGCCTTAGATAGACAGCCATTAGCCCGTCGACTAGCAAGATGGATGATCTACAGGAGGGCTCCACCACCAAAAACGCCTCGTTGGAGCGTGATTCCCCGTGGCCATGCACACACATTCTTAGTACTGTCGGTCCGACGACCGGCGAGCCATATCGGCTGGGGTGTCCCGGAACCGTAATCTCGGGTCCAGAAAGGTCTACTTATTTAGCAAATGCCAAGCTTGATCATTCACTCACACATCAATGCTTTCCGCGTTGATATATAAACTGTCGTCTCTTCAACACTGCTTCAGTACAATTGAAAGAGTGTGAACTTGACGTTCAGGGCAAAATTTGTCTCGAAAACACCATCTTAAGAGCACAATGACCATTAAGAATGCTGGACCCCGCTCAAGGTGGCACCCTTCGCCGACATACCATCTCAAAGCCCCACGAGGCTGGATTAACGACCCTTGCGCACCTGGATATGACCCTTCTACCGGTACATATCACTTGTCTTATCAATGTGAGTATGCTCAATCAATCGCTTCTCGAATTCTCGAACTGACTGCCACTAGGGAACCCCAAATCCTGCGATTGGGGTGACATCACTTGGGGCCATTATACAAGCCAAGACGGCCTAACATGGAAACAAAACACCCAAAATCCAGTTCTAGAGCCCTCAGAATCTTACGATAAAGAAGGAATATTTACTGGCTGTCTTCACCCTACTGGCCTTCAAGGCGAGGAAGGCCAGCTCACAGTTATTTACTCCTCCATCACGCATCTTCCAATCCACTGGACTCTACCATATACTCGAAACTGCGCTGGACTGTCGGTAGCAACATCAAGCGATGGTGGCAAGACTTGGCAAAAGAGCGAGCAGAACCCAATACTCGAAGGTGAACCGGATGGTGTCACCGTCACGGGCTTCCGAGATCCTTTCCTTGCAGAATGGCCGGCCTTGGATGAAATGCGTGGCGAAGCGAGTTTATATGGCTTTGTATCGGGAGGCGTTGTCGATGGTGGGCCTACAGTATTCCTATATGCCATCTCACCAACAGATCTCACTCAGTGGACATACCTCGGACCTTTGATCGACCTCCCAACAGGTTTCAGCCCTTCCGGTAGCTGGGGAGGCGACTTTGGAGTCAACTGGGAATGTGTTAACTTCATGACTCTTCACAACGAGTCTGAAGAGTGTCCATTCTTGCTTATGGGAACAGAAGGCGGGAATAAACCTGGCGCGAAGGAAGGTAGCGACCAATGGTCACTCTGGATGGCTGGATCTCTCGAACAGACAGAACAAGGTCCCAGGATCAAGGCCGAGTACAGTGGAATTCTGGACCACGGATGTCTCTACGCACCCAATTCCTACGAGCATCCCATTACGAAGAACAGGATTGTCTGGGGATGGTTAAAGGAAGATGATCTTACCTTGGCTCGGCGCGAATCCAAGGGTTGGACCGGATACTTTTCTATTCCACGGGAATTGTTCTTATATACCGTTGACAACATTACAAGGACACTCGCATCATCATTGGCAGATGTTGGAAGTGTCAAGGCCACCGATAACAACAGAGGATCAAAGAGAGTTCAGACGTTGGGCATTCGACCGCTACCAGACTTACAAGGGCTCAGACGAGGCAGGCCTGCCTACTGGAACAATATCAACAATAACGCCAAACGTGGGAAGCTTATGGATACATATACTGGAAGTTGGGAGTTAGAAGCCACGATAAGAGTGTCGCCAAACGACCAAGGTCTAGGATTTTGGATTCGACATAACAAAGACCTGTCTCAAGGAACAGCCATCCGCTTCTGCCCCCAAAGCGAGAAAATCGTGGTAGACAGAAGCAAGTCAAA
Organism: Fusarium verrucosum; assembly: GCA_013623715.1. NCBI lineage: Eukaryota > Fungi > Ascomycota > Sordariomycetes > Hypocreales > Nectriaceae > Fusarium > Fusarium verrucosum. The sequence goes on from JABFFJ010000163.1 coordinate 44,085, forward strand.
CCACGAAGTCGATATCCAGAAGGATGCCATTTCAGGGCCTTTCACCCTCTTCTACTCGGATAGGAATGGCTCAGAGGAGTTGGAGAAGCTGCACTTGCGCATCTTCTGTGACGGCGATGTTGTCGAGGTGTTTGCCAATGACCGTTTTGCTTTGTCGACCATGGTCTACGCAGATACCATGGAGTGCACAGGTCTCAGCTGGTTTACTGAAGGATCAAACGGCACTGTTTTTGAGTCGGTGAAGTTGTGGAAAAATATGAAGGACGTGCTCGAGGTAGATGAGCCGGTTTTTTATGAGCGAAGCCAGCTATGATGAGATTTCTTTTATTTAATATCACATGGATTTCTATGTTTTCTCTCACATCGAACTATTTGAAAGAGAACTTTCGACTTGTTATGTGCATCTTTAACTACATTGGCTTTTCCGAGTATCAACTGGTTGATGCCATATGTTTTACGCAAAGAGATATCTCCTTTGACCTAATATTTTCGCTTGCAGTGAGCCAGTCACAATTCAGAATGATTATAAATCGGAAGGTTTGCCATTCATAATCATAATACGAGGTCGGCAACTAAAGCCATCGGTGGCACGACATTACCTAGTCCCGGAGTGCGAAGTTGAGACTACTGCCGCAACTGGCAATACACCCCGCATCCCCACCAATATCAAGGTTGATGATAGTTCCATATTTGTTGGTTGTGGATTCATGCTTACTACAGTGTTACCTACCCCTCCTCGTGTTAGCAATATTAATATCGGGTGTCGGAGACAGTCCTTCAGCCACATAACATTCGATAACTCTTCGGGTGAACAGGATTTTCATTTAATACTCGAAATATTGCCCACCTGCTTCTTATCCATCGTCAACCCCTTTCCATTCCAACCCAACCTTTATCAATAAGCATGAAAGTCGTTGCAGTAGCTGGCGGAACTGGAAGTGTTGGTAGCACCATTGTGGATGGCCTTGTGGAATATGGCAAGCACAAAGTGTTTGTCTTCTCCCGAAAGGTAACACTGTTCTTTGGTTGTCATACATGTAACCTGACGCGGTCACTAGGAACGACCTCCGCAGGGTGGTGTGAACTACCTGAAGGTCGACTACAATGATCATGAAGGTATCATAAAGGCTTTGGAAGAAGCTGGAGTGAACATTCTGATCTGCGCCATCAGTGTCGTTACCCCCGAGACAAACCAGGCCCAAAGGAATCTCATTCAGGCCGCTGAGCGTTCATCTTGCACAGAGAGATTCGTGATCAGCAGTTTTGACGTGCTGCATGTCAAAGAGTGAGGGTTCACTCTACCTCCCTGTACCCGACTAACCATGAATGCAGGGATATTGGGCTTTCTCCATTGTCGCGATATACCTTTGAAGCAATCGATGAGCTTGAAAAGACCAACCTTACATACACCCGCATCTGTAACGGTTGGTTCCTCGATTACTACGGCATGCCGCACTGGAAGTGCAATCTGGAGCCATGGATTAATATCATGAATATGGACAGCAAGTGGGCTGTGATTCCAGGCGATGGAAGTGTCCAAGCAAGCTTCCTTACATCTCAGGATATGTCGAGATTCGTCGCCCGCCTGATGGATCTTGAGAAGTGGGATAAGATCAGTGCCATCCGAGCCAACACCATGTCTTTCAATGAACTGGTAGAAGCGGCCGAGAAGGCCAGAGGTATGCCCCTACTCATCCGCGTAACTGATAAACTACTCACACGAACTAGGTGACAAGTTCCAAATCGCGGTTGATAGCTTGGAGAAGTTGAAGTCGGGCAAGATTTCTTTCTTCCCCGATTATCCAAAGATCGGCTTTGGTGAAGGCGATGAAGCCTTTTTTGCCATGATTCATTATCAGGCTGGTATTGGCAGATACTTAGTACCCAGAGACCTCCCTTTTATGGATGACAAGTTTCCTGACCTGAAGATCACGACACCTTGGGAGGTTATGGAGAGTGCTTGGAAGGGACAATGAGCAGAATTGTACTTAAATTAGTTCAGAGACTAGGAGATTTCGGCCATATTGGGAAATCTTTTCACGGGAACTATAGAGCATAGAACGCACATGTAGTACGTTTTCTTCACGCGGTAACCATGATAAGACTAGTGGCTGAAACGACAGGAACTAGCCCTTTACTTTGCTATACGTGGATTCCTTTCCAACAAGAAAAGAGAAGCAATTAGTCCAGCAGCAGACATGGCCGTCATGAATATGTTTTGCAAGTTGTACCCCTCAGCAAATGCCTTCCTTACCGCTAGCTGTTCAGATCGATCCAGGTCGCTTATGGTAGAGACTGAGTCAAGAATAGCAGCCGCCTGTTCTGGGGATACAATTTCGTTCAACTTGGGCTTCAAATGGTTGTTGAGAATGGTGGCACTGAATGTCTGTAAGCAATTCGAAGTTTGGTCGCGGCATCTTTATCCAACTTACCAAATTGCAAGTGATACTGTGCCTCCCAGCACACGTATCTGTGTCAGTGCTCCCATCATCACGGCTAGGGGCTGTCAGCATCTTCAGCAGCTCATGGAATAAGATTACCTACGAAGATTCGCCTCTGACACGACAACTCTAGCAAAGGTCAAGACCGTAGCTAAACACATACCAAATCCGATACCCATGAGTACTTCATACCCATATTGGGCATCGGGCATGTCGGTTGAGTGGGTAGACAGCGAGCATGTCAAGCCTACTCCCAAAACTTGAAGGGCCGAGGCGATGATGATCAGATATGCCGGCGGAACCTTTGAGTTGCCTGTCAGATAGCCTGAAAGGACAGTTGCAGCAGGTGATGTCAGCATCATTGGAAGTAAAATTATGCCAGCACGAGATGGAGACATTCCGTATACTGCTTGTGCCCTTTGAGGGATGTTGACGACCATGGACACGAAGGGAAACCCGACAAAGCAAGTGGTCCTATATCCTGATTAGCACATAGAGCAGAGGAACGATCGGCTATTACATACAGCAGCATAGCACTGGATATTCTATCCTGACATATGCTGGGCGGAAACACTGGTTCCTGTTTACTTGGCGATTGCTCGACGTGCACTTCCCAGAAGCCAAAGGCGACAAAGAAAACGACTGCCAGAACCAATGAAGAGATGACAACCGCACTGCTCCACGAGTATCGAGTACCTCCCTCTTCAAGCGCAAATACGAGCAGCACAGAAGCTGCAAGTAGGAGGATAATGCCGAGCACGTCGATTCGAACCCAGTTTGATCGTCGGACCTTTGATCGTAAGACTTTCAGGAGGGAGAGCTGAGATGACTCTTCGGAAGCTGGGAGAAAGATGGAAACCATGATGAAGGCAATGAAACCCCCGGGGAGACTTTGATTCCTTAGTGTGGGTCGATGGATATTGGGAGAAGGTTTGCATATCTTACTTGAGAAGAAAGACCCAGCGCCAAGTCGAGTGCTGGCTGATGACACCACCAAGGATAGGACCTAGAACACTTGCAGTTATAAACACAGTCGACATGACGCCCATGTACTTTGCGTATTTTCTGATGGGTACCAGACTTGGAGCGATGGCCGGTATCATGGCATAAATGCCTGACGCGCCTATGCCTTGGAACGCACGAAGTATGATACTAAAGCTATCAGAGCTACACAAGAAGTGAAAGTGGTGATTGCTTACAGATCAACGACATTGTTAGCGGCGCCGCATAGGCCAGAGAATAGTGTAAAGACCAATAGTGCCAGTAATAACATGGTCTTCTTTCCAAAGACATCGCTCAATTTGGCGTAGATGGTAAGAAAACCTATGGCGGTCAACAAGCAATTTCTCCACGATACTGTGTGATGAGCGAACCAGTATATGTCAAGAGATAAGAAGTAACGATCCAATCACGAAGGATAAAGCCATTGAGGGCGTCGGTGATGGAAACCAACGATGTGCTGACAATAGTTGTCTCAAGTGTTGATAAGAAGAGGCTGATCCATAAGCTTGGCAAAGTTAGCTTTGGCAGATGAAATGAGGACAGACCTACGCTGCACTCAAACAATGGAGTTTCCAGCCTGTCAGATATTTGCCATTTTCATTGTTCTCTGGAGTTTCGCCTCCTTCAGGGGAGACTGGGTCATTTATGAGAATTGGCGTCGGTCCTTTGTTTTGTTGAGATGCTTCTTCGGCTTTGGGATGTGCATCAACTTTGTCCATCTCATACCATTGGTCTTGGCCACGACTTGTTCGACGTTGCATTGTCAAATGGACACTGGTAACTCATCAGCTACTCAGCCGATGAGAATTAAAGGACAAAATTCTTATCTCTGGGCTGCCTCAAGAAAAACATCGAACCATTTAAAGGAGTGGAACTTATCAGTAAGCAATCCCGAGGCGGCGCAATCCTTCGGGTCATACCAAGGGCCAGGGTGTCCATCACGTCCGATAAACCCTGTACTACTGTAGCTTCAGACGGTCGGCGAGGTCTTCGGGGCTATATGTTCCTTCAATCTCCCATGCTCCATCCAGAAACTATATCAATGTGAAAAAAGTCAGCAATGTCGTATGGTAAATCTGGTGTCAAGGCTAGCTTCAACATAGCATTGGCTTTGGTCGGACCAACATCAAGCCGACTGAGGCACCCAGCTAAAGCCGTACCAACAACAACCATGACCCAGGGAAATTTGATCTTTCTATGACACGTCATAACATATCTTACACACAAGAAAGATACGAGACTCTGTAACCATGTCGCAAACATATGAACCCCAAGAGGAACTTTTCTTCCGTTCGTATAATGAAGCCTCCCCAACAACAATCGTCCTCATCCATGGCCTCTTCTCTTGTAACCTCGAATGGGAATATGTCATTCCCTTCCTCAGCGACTACCATCTTCTTATTCCTGATCTCCCTAAGCACTCCAAGTCTAGGGAAATAGGGCCCTGGTCCCTCGATTTCGCCGCAGATTCTGTAGCACAACTCATTGAAAAATATGCACATGGTGGACAAGCGCACGTTGTTGGTCTTTCGTTAGGCGGCTTTACGAGTATGGAGATAATTCGCCGCCACCCTGACCTCGTCAAGTCAGCATTTGTCACTGGTGCCAGCCCATTCACTCCGTGGCACCTTTGGGCTGCTGAAAGACCCTACGTTGTGCACTACGGGCTCAAGTCTGTTCTCAGTAGTGGCATGTACTCTCTCCTCGTTTGGATGAAAGGGCTCAAGGATCCCACTGAGCTCAAGAGCGAATTCGCGACCAATAACGACTGGAAACTAGTGAGTGACGTTTATAGTGGTCTTGCTAACTGGAGGCAAGACATTGTGGAAGATATTGCCAGTAAGGATAAGCGGATACTGGCAATTGCTGGAGATCAGTTTGACAACGTTGAGGGTACCAAATCCATGGGACTAATCTTTCAAACGAAAGGGTGCGACGACGGGAAGAAGAGCACTGCATGTGTTATCAAAGGAGCTATTCATGGATGGAATCTGCAGTTTCCAGAATTATTTGCTCAAGGTATCAAGGGCTGGGTGGAAGACAAGCCCCTTCCCGAAGAGTTTGTCGGTTTGATGTAGACTTCCTATCCCATTATTCTTATTCATCAAACTAAAATACATGTATACAGCCGTTATCGAAATTTAGTGTTGCCAACGCTGAGGTTGCTACCAGCCTGTCGAGCTATTAAAAAAAGAAAAGAATGGAATGACTGGGTTTTGAGAGTCTAATGCCTGATACTCGTCTGACATGAACCAATCGCCAGTCATAGCTGAATCTTGTGAGATGTCAGCCAAGGTATCACCTCCCATCTGCATCTGGCCGATGTTATCTTCGTTGATGCCGTTTAGGGACTGAAGACACAGGTCGTTTTGGGCCAACCACGTTGTTTCAGATTGCGGTACGGCGATTTTGAGTTTCGAAACACATTCAGGTACTTCTATAGAGGCGCCAACCTGCTGAAGGGCCACTTCTCGAGCATCCCATGCCTTCAACAGGAGTCGAGCCAGTTGGAGGTACACTCGCTGAGATAGATTCCACAGCTCCTCATGATATTGATAGAAACGATCGAATAGACGCCATGTACGTTCAGCAAATGGTCCAACGGGAGAGCAGTGAGCAAGTTGTCCAGCAAGAAAGAGAACCGAGTCCAAGTGGAAGTGTGCCTTGAAGGCGTAAAGAAAATTACCCCCGTGAGAGACATCGTAGAGTGAAACTGCATTCTCATTATGAGCCAACCAGACGCGGTAAAAATTGTCATGAGAGTTTTTGACTTCTACTCCCCACTCGGGGGTTTCTTGGATGGGTGTTGCCATTGTTCGCGCTTCTTGCAGGATATGAGGTCGCATAGCGAGGGCGAGAGAATGAATTGGTCCTCCTGAAGGGTCACAGTACTTCTTCTCCACTTCGGCAATTCTCATGTCGAAGTCATCGGCGAGATTTTTGAACTTGTCCAAAGTGTCTCGGTAGATAGCATACTCAGGCGTTCCTAGTTCGACGTGGCATCCCATCAGGATGTGTTCAAACTGAGGCATGGGATGGTCTTTGACAAAATGAACGATTTCGTAGAGGATCAAGACAAACGCCATCTCCGTGGGGCCTTGTCGGCTCTGGATGGCAGTCGACTCTGGAGAAATGTCTGCATCATTGATGTTGTGAGGTATCTTGGTGTCGCATCCCAATGGTAGTAGCGTTGGCTTCATCCCAGATGTTGCTGCGAACATGGAGTCGAGAACAATGATTCGCCACCAGACCCTACGGCGCATCTCAGTGTCGAACGGAGTCAGGCCGAGCTTTTCGCCGTCACGGTGGACGCCCAGCTTTTGAGCAATGCGGATGACAACACCGCTTAAAATCCAGACAGAGTCATGGTTGCTACGGCCTTGAAGAGATATCTGGACTGGTTATCAGTGACGGACTTATGCGATAGAGCATGGTTTATCTTACCAGGTAAAGTACCAAAGCTTGCAGCACAACCATGTCGTAGTTTCTTAGAAAATTGACTTTGTTGAGTGCAGTCTTAAGGCCCTTGGTAAACTTCTGAATCGCTTCATCTTTGCTCAGACCCAGCATTGTGGCAGACTCCTCGCCCGAGAGGCCTACAATAGAAGCGAGGTATATAGCATATAGAAGTGCTCTATTTCTCTCTGTTATTTGAGACTGATCGGTCATTGCACTTATGATCAAATGCTCCGTGGTGGGAGAGTGAATCATTTTTGTCAGAGGATGGACCCTCTCAAGAAAGACCTGCCACAGACGAAGAATCTGGAAAGGCAACGGGGCGTAATCATTGAGACTCAGAGATACTGTCTTTGCTAGAAGCAGATCCTCGTCTTGGTGAGGAGCTGGCGAATCTCTGACGTGGCAATTTTCATCGTCTGAAGTATCTCGATCAAGAATATGACGCATCTCTTGAAGCTGTAGATAATACGGTTAGATAAGGAGCCGTTTACGTAGAGATAAACTGACGTTCTCATGTATTGTTGCCCAGATGTAACTATCCAGGAATTTGTAGCCGCCATTCCGGACAACCAGTTTACCTGGGCCACTTGGCGTATGGCTGCCATATCCATTCGAATGTTTCGTAGCAGGCGACGAGGTGAAAGATACTTCCGACGCATCTTGTGTCAAAGCGTTGGTATCAGAAATTTGCTTAGGTGAGTCTTGAGAGCTATACTGCTCTAGCAGAGCCTCAAGGTTTTTAATACGCTCTTGCAATAGGGTATTTGGTGATCTTCGCTTGCGCGGTGGAGCAGGCGTCGATGGGACGCAGAGTATGTTGGCCTATACGTGAGTTAACGGCTGCAACAGTTACACCGGGGATCCTGGTAAAGCAGACCTTGAGACAATTGTGACATGGAAATACCCGATTGCATTTTACTTTGCGCTGCTGACAGTGATTACACGCCAAGACTCTATGAGGTTTATGCGCGGAGGCATCGGACTGGTAGGGCGAGTCTTGTGACGGAGCGTTGAGAAAGCCTGTACTCATCTTGAAGATTCAGGCTTGAAAAACTGCTATAGCAAAAAACATGAATGACTTTATCGAAAGTGTTTCTGTGATATCATTAAGATTGGGAATGCCCGGGTTATCGATATTTCCCTGGCGTGATACTCGGCGTCTCGGGCTCTTAGACAACCCCGGTCACGGCATTTTTAGAGGCTCTAATCATCAGCCAATTGACACCGCTTCGTCATTATCCACATGTTTGTGACTGACAGAGAACTGCTTTTAGTCATCCAAGCGGCTCAATCGGTAAGGCTAGGCAGACCACTCCTCCGGGACTCATCGAGGCACCATCATTAGAAGTCAAGTAAGGACACATGCATGTTATAATTATAGCAATCTCAATAGAAACACAAAGAACATAATTCAACTATTTATGTATCAATTCAGATTTCTCAACTTTAGTGCCCTAGAAGCCAAGAACCCCTAAAGTCTGTAACTAGTCTACAATTTCGCTATGGTAGATCCAACGGTCCATGGGGGTCGGGATATACTTGGGCGCCTGGCTATGCTCCTTCTCGTTGAAGAACCGACAGCACTCCTCGAACAAGACAGGCTTCTGAACCATATAGGCACCCATTTTTCGACCATGAATAATCTCATGCAGAAGCTCGTACCAGTATCCTCCCTGGTCATAGAAATATTCAACCATGAGATTAGCGATGATGCTCGGTCCCATGTCGAGTAGGTCGAAATACTCCTCGCATTCAGTAAACACACGGGTGGCACTTTGTATGCTATTCTCTTGGTTGTGCTTTTTCCAGGCCTCTGCACGTTCTTGAACAGTCTGGTTGCGTTGGTGGTTGAGCTCGACGATCCGGCTGCTACAGAGCCGCAGATCTTCATCTGGGCTTGCGCAGTAGTCGGGGTCATTCTCCAGAGCATTGTCTGTCTGCAGTTAGTGGAATAGCATATAAGGATAAGATTGAAAGGCTTGCATAAAAACACGCCCCACGTGTTCTGGTCAGCGTCGTCTCCCGCAAGCTTGAAGACCACCAACGGAATGATCTTGGGGCCGAGCCTCTTGAGGGCGTCAAATTCGTCTGTTCGAATACAAGAATCGTCACTGGCGGTGTTCGTTTGTGAGCGACACACAGCGCGTGCCGCCGCCCATTTGGACTCGAAATCTGCCACGGCTACGGGGAATGCTGTCTGAATGGCGTTGTATAGATTCACGGCCGAGTCAACAGCTTCCTGGCTTGGTGCAGAAGCCTGTTTTATTCCCATACTGGAAGGTTTTCTGGGTTATGCGTGATATTTCAACTGAATGAGAGGTGAACAAGGTGAGAAGGGCAGATTCCGTGGAGGCGCAGGAGGCAGCAGCGATATATTATGCACATGTCAGCATGATTTAGTGGGGTCGGTTGTTACAGCTTATAAAAATGCATTGCTGCGATCTTCTAGGTATTTTGACGACATATCAGACATATTCACAAAGCATCTAAAAGTCTCCTTAATTACCAAGGTGTCTGGGTCGGTATTAACATTGACTTTTAGTCCTACCTAATTTGCAGCTCATTTGGAATTTCTTCATCAACAGTCATATCACCATCAACAAATGAGATACTAAAGACATCAACGCCTTCTGCGAACCCACCAAAACTAAAGTCAAACATATTTGCCGATAGAGTCCAGTCCGTCTCGCACGAGGTTTGAGCTGCCAATGTTGGACTACCAGGCCTTGTTGGCGTCGATAGGGACGTATAATCGACACTCTGCCATAGAGCCTTGACATCTCCAGGGGTCCGCTCGACGTTCGAGGGCGAAAGATCTTGGCCACGAGTCTCGCATTGACTGTGAAATCTTTCCAACCTTTTGACCTATGATCTCAAGTCAGTATCTTATCGATATGTACTATGGGCAAGTAGAAGTAATGATGAACATACCATCAGAGCAGCGTGATTCCAATAGCATGATAGGTCTTGTAAAGACTCCATGGCAGCACGATAATGTCTCTGGCTCTCTTTGCGGATGTGATCCCTCTCATCATTCATGGACAATGCATGAATCGTGCCAGCAACCATGATACAATAGCCGTATATCGAAGTCAGTATCAGCACATCCTGATTCTTCATATCCAAAAGATTCGTGATGCCCTTCGCATGCGCTCGGCACTTTTCCCAGGCTGTCTTCATGAATATTGGTGGAGCCTTTTGCTTGCTTGACTGAAGTCGTTGTTGGATGAGAAAAGGGTGATGAAGCAAGCAGTGAGAAAGATGAAAAAGGGCCTTGGCAAAGATGAAAGAACCTGCCAGGAGCTGATCAACTGCACCGTCAACAGTGCAGTGCTGTTTGACGCTTTCAATGGGGTCCTCATTCATGCCAAAGCAAAGCTCGGCCTGGAGCAAAGCTGAAGACAGAGTGGCATATGGGGCCGCTGATGACCAAGGTAGTCCAGTTTGTGAGATTTTGGCATCATGCAGCACATAATTCGAGACGCGACCCAGAATACAGACCATGACGTTGATGAGTGCAAGTGGGCAACAGCCGTCGACGGCTTCCTGTTCCACACAGTCACCTGTCAGTTCCTCGAGCAAAGGCGTCTTTTCCTCCCGGCCTTCTTGAAATGCATCTTCGGAACATGGCAGAGAGATCTTGCATTCCTCATCCCTGATAGCTGAGAAGCGCCCACGGGAAAGGCTGATCAGTTTGTCTTGTATATATAGTGACCAGAAGGTTCGTTTTCGCTCTTCGCGCTCAGCTGGAGGAAGTGTTGGGTCAGGTTCTAAGTGAAGCTTGTTATTCTGGGCAAGACGGATGGCAAAGCCAAGTTTCATATGGGCTTCACTGCAGAGGCCAGCTATATGGCGGAGAGTATTAGCAGCTGTACTATAGACTTTATGTTTCTGATTATCGCAAAATTACTCACCTGGAACCTCAGTGCTTACTATCAGGATGATGGTTTGGATAACGCTGAGGATCTTTTCGGGAGGAGCCGACCCAGTCCAAGGAAGATCTATAGATTCCCATGCCTTGGCGGCATAGTTGGACGCATCGTCGGCACAATTCGTCTGAGTGACCGGAATACTTGAGTATCGCCTCGCTGCTGATAAGAATGCCCATAGTAGATGGGTTGGTAACGTGTCATCGGCTAGACGTTGACGAAAGGTCGGTTCGTGGAAGAGAGAGTAAGGTTGGCTATGACAAAAGCGGAAGTAGACATCAGCTGCAAAGAGAAGGGAATGGAATTCCGGGCGTTCGCCTGTTTGGGACTGTATAGTAGAGGGGGTTTGGAGAATAGCTAGACTTGAGGTGTTGGCTTGGTGGTGAGTGCGTTTGTTGGAAAGAGGCTGTTGACTTGCAACAAGCGGCAGCAATCTATTTCAGTTAGAAGGTTATCATGACTAATAGCAATGGTGCTTGGTTCTTGCCTTTCTACTGTGGCCTGCAACGTGAATATCTGGTCTTCTAAGCAGGCGAACCTTGCAGTGATAGTATCCTTGTTGGCGGTCAGTCTTGATGAACGAACAACAACAGTGCTTGGCAGAGTGAGTACCATGACAGCCTCAGGCACCTCACCCTGTGCAGGGTTAACAGCGAGTGCGCTTCTTCTCAAACTCCTTCCATCCTCGGCGTATACACATGGTTGTCCCAGACGATTACAAAACTGACATATCGGTTTTTCCCCAGTGCATTTGACCTTTTTCTTCCTGCAATTGAGACAGGCTTGGCGGATCCTTTTGCGGCGACTCTCGGCACCGTCTGAATCATCATGGGAATCTGACATTATGACGACTAATAATAATATGGGCTGACAGATGACTTGCTGATTCAATAAATGGAGATGAGATATGATGTGTCCAAGGTGCATTATGCGGGGTCCGGGGAAGGGCGGCTAAGCACGGTTATGTAAAGCCGTGGTAGTCCGATACCCGAAAGATCGCCCAAAGTTTAAGTTTCGATCTCAAGGAGAATTATATAATAAATTCAATCATCCGGATAATAATCTTATGCCACTTTTTTCGGTTCTGATATCGATCGGCGTTGTCAATATGTCGAACAACTCAACCGATGAGCCATATGCCCGCTCCCATGATGCCCCCAGAGGTCGAAAACGCAGAGCCCGCAGAGCATGTCTCTCATGCAGAGCTCGAAAAGTACGATGCGATGTTACACGTAAATCTCCATGCAGTAACTGTACATGGAATACGTCTGAATGTGTCGTGATTGGACCTCGGCGGTCGCCGTAAGTCATCTTTCAGATCTTCAACATCGTTGAATTAACATGTCCAGTCGTAAAAAGGAAGATCGAGTCAATCAACAATCTTTACAAAAGGCTGAAGAAAGCCTTTGCTACCAGACCGTACCCAGTGTCTCAAACTCGGACTCATTCTCTCCCAAGTCAAATGATGACATGGTTGAAGAACGATATGCACAAACAGAAGCGTCTTGCCGAGCAATCTGGAGCGACTCGAATGGATGTTCTTTCTCAGACACTACTGTATCGATCCCTTCCCCGTCATCAGAGATCGAGGCCAGGAACAATCCAGACTCAGACCCGTTGATATGGTTTGGGGGTGAGGGTCTGGGTGGTGATCTGATCGATAGCTTGCTGGCACTGCCCTTTGACAGCTTGAGACGCATCTGAGGGTATGAGTCTGAACAAATTGGGCCCAAGCTTGAACACTGGTTTGACACTCTGCCATCTACCAACCCATCGAATTCTGCGATACCCCTTATCGGCCGAAAGATTTTGCGTCTACCCTTTGTCGGTTTAATCGAGGCGATGCACCACCTGCATACACCTTGGAACTGCAAAACATGCCAACCGCCTATTCCCGCGGAGTTTGAGTTCAGGCAGCATTGGCCAAGTTGAGATTTGGTGGCGGCTATGCAACTCCGGGTCCACTTGAGCTCTAGCAACCCAGTCCCTGCAAAAAAGATCTGTGAGGATCTTGTAGATGGGAATTGCAAATCGTCGGGTATAATTCCCATTATGACGATGCAGCCTAGCGACGCGAACAGGTTGGTTGCACAGCATCAAAATGCTATTATTACATTACACAACATTCACTTGTGCAAGTCTGGAGTGTCAGGCAGCCACAGAAAGGCTAACAGAAGCCATGATACTGATATTGAGGTTTTTATGTAAAATTAAAGGCTACGCCAAATGAATCGAAAAGCCAAGACGCCGTCACCCACGGGTATCCTTCTTCATTGTTGTTCTTCGTGAAGCTTCTTACAGCATCATGACACCAGCAATACCAGCGACAGCAACGACGATGCCGGCCTTGATGGAGTTGGTACCAGCGGCGTTACCGTCATCCTTCTTATCATCAGACTTGGAGTCGTCGCTGCTGGAAGCAGAGCCAGTCTCCTTGGCCCATGTGACCTTGTCGCACATGGTGGCAGACTCCTTGAGAGAGGCGATCTGGGAGCTGACCTCAGGGACGTCGCTGCAGGCCTTGAGGAGCGAGGAGACATTGTCCTGCTGGTCCATGAGCCAGGAGCTGACCTTGGATGCGTAGGAGGAGTACTCCTTGGACATGGAACCAGTAACGACGGGGATGACGCACTTGTCGGTCTCGGTCATGACGTTGGTCTGCTTGGCAATGAAACTGGCCAGAGTCGCATCGGGAGTGGGAAAGTCGGTGATTTCGGGGAGGATGGACTGGGCGACGGCGGCGCACTCCTTTGCGTCGCGCTTGTTGAGACGCTCGAGGGCAGGGTGAGAGGCAGCGACAACAGTCGCGCCGATAGTGAGGATCATGGCAGAACGCATTTTGATGGGGATAGACAAGGTCTGATGTGATGTTGTTGGTTGGAGGGGTTTGTTGATGGTGAGCGGGGAAGTGGACAGATGGAAAGGTAACAGGAGTATACTCGAAACAAAAGGGGATCAAGAACTAAATAAAAGGATTCTCAAGGTATCCGTTCTATTTAATATTGCTTCCAGGTAGTGGCGGTATCCTACATTCAGGGGCTTCCAACTACAGTTAATGCTTACGCCGTAGACTAGTTATGCCTTATCTCGTGGGTCCACCTCCAGGGCTGAACGAATGCCCTCACTCACCGTCTCACGAAACCTGGAACAAGCAAACAATAAACGCCAAGATGGGTCTCAGTCCAGCCCACATTTTCATATCTCAGCCGCCAATCTCGCTCGCTTCTCTCATGGCTGAGCTGTTCTCGAATCAAAACTGACACTGCTGTCATGTCATTTTACCTAGGTATTTTGTCCCGTGCGTAAAACAGGGGTGCGGTGCTCTGAGCTGTCAAGGCATAATTAGACAAGACCCTTGCATGAATCCTTTCAGCTCATTAAACATTTATGCCTTGCGATACGTTAGACTAGTTTCATCAATGGGACTTGCACGTTTAGCGTCATGCTAGGCAGCTAGATTATCGGCCATGGCCTAAATGAGAATGCTGCGCGAGTCGCGAATGGCATAGATTGTCGTGATCGGCTTGGAGCTATCCCTTTCTTTTTATTTTGTGCTTCTGGAGCTGAAAGCAAGGGGGCTGTTCAAAAATGCCTAGGCATTCGTGTTACAGCTTGTGTCTAAACTGTGACCAAGATGGGTTATTTGCTTGACCTTCGTCTTCCCAGATTACATTAGCTAGTGTCACAGAGCGGGTTCAATTGGTTATGGCTTGATATTTACTGTAAGACTATGGCGCCAGACTCTTGCTGATGCTTTTGTCGATCAAGGTTATAATAAGCTTAGTAAATACTGTAATTGTTCATTGATGGACTAGGTAATGTAATTTAAGACGTGGGAAGATCAAGCTTTCAGTGATGGACTTGGGGTACGACTCCAGATTGTCCATGGTGACAGGATCGTTTGGCCTCCTACGGAGCTCCAAGCATAAATATGAAGTGAATAAAAAAGGCAAATACCAATATCGCACAATTTCAACTTCACTGACACCTGTCTGCCACCAATCAAACTAACGTACCTAGTATCTTCCCGTGTTGGTTTATAGGGTAGCCACGAACTCATCCCGTCCCTGAGATTTAACGAGACATACTGTGATTGGGTGTATTACTTTGACTAGTCCTCACGATCGACGATATCATGAGATTCAGCTTTCTATTCAGGATGATCCCAGTTTAATAGATCTTCCCCAGGTGGGGTTGAGATAGCCGATTTTGTCGTATATGTCGTTTTGAGCTTGAACGATTTTAACTCTCGATTCTAGATCCTTGCAAAGCTACCCACTTCAGGGCAGTATGACTTTCAAAGATATAGAACCAGACCAAAATACTATATAAGTATACAGAATCTGATTCAATAATTATAAAATAATTATAACAGTAGTTTATTAGTCTTGAAATGCAGTTTTTGACCCTATTTCAGTTCCAGTGCGCAGGCTCCAGTAGCTGAATAAGCATGTCACCTCAACTTTTCTGCGGGGTTTTCTTCATCGACAAATTATTCTTGTTTCTTATGTCGCATGAGGTCGATTACTGCGCCGCCGTGTTCATAAGACCCGCATCCCCGACATGATACACTAATTCCCGAACCCTCGATAATGGCGCCTATCCTACTAGGTAAGCCTATGACCGTAGGCAAAAGGCTACTTGCTGAAGCCTTGCAGAACAGCAGTTCTACGATATGTCGTCGCCTCCCAAAAGATTAGGTATATGGAATCTCGATATATGCTCATTGCTGTTACTTACACGATTCATATAAAGGGAGAGGAAGACATGGAATCGTTTTTGAGTGTCATGATTCAAATGGTCGCATTTATGCTTTGAAAACGTACAAACAAGAGAGCCGCAATAGGATAACCCGCGAGATCGAGATCCTGCAGCATCTGAGAGGAGGTCCGAATATTATCCAAATGGTTGACGCTGTTCAAGGTGACGAGGTTTGTATATCCCTAAAGCTTCCCTTTTGAACCAAAACCGACCATCTGAGGACTTAGGGAGCCAATATCGGCATTGTCCTTGAGTATATAAATACCCGGGATTTTCGAGAATTATTTCCCCGATTCGATGATAGGGATGCTCGATATTACTCTGGCGAGCTCCTCAAAGCCTTAGACTGGGCTCATAGTCAAGGCGTTATACATCGTGATATAAGACCACACAACGTCGTGTTTGACTCCGAAAACAGAAAGGTACTGTACAGAGGCCACCGAAAAAGACATAACTTGACCTTCAATAGCTTCGACTAATAGGCTGGAGTTCAGCGACGTTCTATCAACCCGACGAAGACTTGAGCGTTCGCGTGGGGGTGTTCAAGCCACCAGAATTACTTCTCAGCTATGAGAGATACGACTACAGTATAGACATGTGGTGCTTCGGTTCCATGCTCGCATCCATGATCTTCAGAAAGGAGCCTTTCTTCCACGGGAACAGTCTCATCGACCAGCTGAAGAAGATTTCCCAAGTTCTAGGAACCGACAAGCTGTTTCGCTTCATGAACGAATACGACCTTGAGTTATATAGTGATGAAGAAAGGCAAATTATAGGTCAACATCCTGGAACGCCTTGGACAGATTTCATCAACCCAGAGAATACACATCTTGTGCATGATGAGGTGTTAAGTCTTATCGATCAGCTTCTGCGATATGACCCGAAGGTAAATATGATTTGCTGATTCTGAATAGTATAGTACGCTGACGTGAATCTCAAGGAGCGCCTTACAGCTGCTGAAGGTCTCAGACATCCGTACATAGTCATGCCTGCATTCTAGGTTTCAATTGCTAGTAGGAGATTAATGTGATTTCCGGTCAATTGGTTTTATCCATGTATAAGAATATTCTTAAAACTATACAGGTGCCCTCAATGAGCGTTTGAGTATCCATGCTTCGAGTCCAGTCCAGGCTTCTCGTCCGTAGCACAAAGGTTACAACATTGAATACCTTTGAAACAGGGCAGTGAATATTTCAATCATCATACACACAATCTTTCAATATGAGGAAACGAGTATCTCACTTATCCAATACTAATCAAACACCTCGGATCCCCACACTTGGTTGTACAGCAGGTTATGAAATAGACGAGACTTTTTGCAGTGGCTCAATCTTATTTTGTCCCATCCCTTGGGTCACGATTCTTCAGGGAAACCATAACAAGGGAGGACCTCTGACATGGCACGAAGGCTAGACGGCTTAAACTCACAAAGTGAAGACCTGCTCAACCGTAATCTTTGGCAAACATGTAGATGTAAGATTATCCTATCCACTCGGGATCATTCAGTAACGCAAACCATGCTACAATCCCAGAAGTCTGTGCGTCCTACCATCAAAGGCTCAGCTATTACGCATCAGCTGCTATCCATATAGAGCCAAATTGTCTCACATTCAAGATTCTCTCATCCCACTTACTGTATTACATTAACTCATATTTAATGTACATATCTAAATCGCGCTTGGTACTAGAACTATGTTTGTAGTAACTGCCCTGTTCCTCTATCCAGTCTGGGTTGATACAAGACCATCCCCGTCACCGTCATCCCCGTCACTATCGTCCCGGTCACTGTCATCCCAATGCTCGCCCTCCGCCAATGCCCTTCTCATTCGTAGCCGTTTAGGATCAATGTAGAGCCCAATCCCCTCAAGTGGTCTGGGCTTTGGTGTCCAATGGACCTTGCAGTCGCCTAAGAGATTATTCTGGACATCTTGATACACCGCGTTGTATATCATCAAAACGTACGCGACGTCTTGAGGTATGTCGGTGGGCTCGGTATCGTCATCCCCCGCAAAATCCGGATAGTTTTGAATATCCTGGATCCTAACGGGCTCATGAACCTCGGGCCAAAATTGGAGGTTAGGGTAAATAGAAAGGGACTTCAAAGATTCGAAGTGCATCAGTAGATATATGAACGGGCCATCATCCCATAATCGGGGCGCACCATCATCCTCATCATCCGAGACATTGCCCCAGCGTGGTGTGAGGACGCGAAAGGAAATGTAGTCGAAGGCCACATGTTGGAAGGAAGATATAATCTTTTGGAAAGAAGACAATTCAGTTTCATCGTCAGGGAATTCAAGTACTGACGATCCGGGAAAATATAGAGGTGCATTTGGATCTTCATGAGGCCGAACATACGGTATAACCTCGTTTATGATGAGGAGATCCTTCGTGGGATCACATCGTATGAGTCGACTCGGGGTCTCGGAAACAAGCCAGGGGCGGGGAGCGGGAGTAAATAGTCCGAGATAGACTTTCATCGTTTGGGGGTATCGATCGAGCACCACATCTCGCGACTCACGACATGCTGAACCGATGGCGTAAAGAAAATCGCGAACTGCTAGTCCCTCAGGACCACCAAGGTCCCAAGAGCCGAAATACCCGTTCCCTATACAAAACGAGTCTTTCCAGTTCCACTTCTGGCCTGCTAAATGCTGCCGCTTGTAAAATAGGGCAAAGATATTGACAAGAATTCGGCGCTCCGGTGTCTCGTCAAGAGCGTCATTCCATATCTGGCGCCGGAGCTCTGGGGGGAGATGAGGGAAAGAATGAAAAGAAGGCAGCTCCTTGAGCCTGAGTGAGGCAAACTTGGTGCAGAGTTGAGGGAAACTCAAGGGAAGCGTGTCCTCGAGCTTGAGCGACGCAAACTTGGCGCAGAGTTGATCGATATCCGACATTATGGCGATCAGGGTTGGTTAATTGTTTGAATAGTCGTGCCATATATGGGTCAGAGAGGTGGGAATGATAAGGAACAAAAAGCTGGAAAGGTTGTTGATTTATATATATATCACTAGTTGAATGTTCAGACTATCTTATGGTGAATCATGGAACATTAACTATATAGATTTAGAATTTGTGAGGAACATTGTTGAACAAAACCCACAGTTGTATTCTATATCAAGTTAAGCTAGCGACACCCCTGGAGAGTGATTTGAACAGTTGCGGTAACTTGAAAGGCTCAATAAATGTTGAGTTCCATACTTCTAAGTTTTTCTATTAAGTATCATCTTAGATATTCAAATAATATGTAGATATTTATCAGCATAAATGACTCAATTCATACTTCTAGTCCCCGAGATCTCTCAAAAAGAATGTTTATTCAATTCTAGATCTGACTGCCGCATCGAGGTAAGAGGCTCGACAATGATGAACCGGTTGAGTGCCAGAGAGAAGGGGAGTGATGAATTGCGAACCCAGTAGAGCCCAGCAGGCAAAACGGGATGTTTGTATTGCTTCGACATCTTGGTTTCCATTAATTTAGTCGAAACCAGGATATATAGACGAGATACTTTCAGAATCTTGCCTAGCTCACTTGTGTGAGCTTAACGTATGTCGGAGATCAAAATCTGATCTCATGCGGTGAAGGCTTGAATCGCCTCAAGGAGAATCTTAACCGTCTCATCAGGTTTACTCAGCATCGGCATATGACCGCTCTTGATCTTCCGTTTCTCCAACTTTGCACCACACTTTTCCGCTCCTCGTATGAGCATCTTCTGCACTGCGTATGGAAATGCCCTATCCTCTGTTGTCATGACATGCCAAATCGGCACATCTTTCCAGCCTTCATAAGAAACTTCGTAGCCCTCCGTAGCGCTGGTCAATGCATGTTTTGTGAGCTTTCCAGCCCAGTGTTTGGCGTCTTCTTGGGGGAGGTCGTGGTAGAACAAGTTTATCGGGTCGACCAGGATGGTCATGAGGTTATGCTCAAAATCGGCTTCCCATGTTGGTGGGGGCCTGCCACCAAGGGCATCGAGATAGGATGTGCCAGCAAAGACGAATCCTGTTCCAACTGTAAAAAGTCCAATGACATGACCGGTCTTTGCGTCTGCAGTTGAGGTGTTGGCGGCAGATTTGAGGGTAAAGCCTTTCATGGCACTACAGCCCACAAGACAACCGAAGGCGTGTACTGAAATGACAACATCGATGCCCCGTGTTGTCTCCGCTGCTATTGCATCTTGAACAGCTTTAACGTCATGTGAGAAGTCGACGTCGGTGCTTGTTGTTTGTGTCGTAGGGAGTGTAACTGGAATGCATCTGAACCCCTGATCCTCCATTGCGGAAATGACGATGCCCCAGTATTCGGGGGTATGCCACGCACCAGGGACGAAGACGATGCTCGGTTTTTGGTCCATGGTTGATTGGATGATGTTGATTTGCTTGCAATATGCAAGATCCAACCGAGCAGGACGTGCATTCGGTACCTACCTATTTAAAAAGAAACGTGGCTGGAGAAGAAGGTTGTTTGTGTTCTAGAAACGGATTAGAAGTTCTAGAAAAGGGTTAGATGATGGCGTGTTGACACTATCATCATCCACATAAAAGGTGACATTGACGCTGATAGTGGAGATGTTAAGATTCAGTCCAGCACTAGTTTGCTATCAATATCCCATAGCGATATAACATAAGCCTGCTAGTGCAGTATCCTGAAACGTTCCAGACTCCAACACGTATACCACCCGCCTGGAACCCCCCATAAATCAGCCCCGTGAGTGGCTTCTCCAATCAATCAATACCTAGGTCAGCTATGTACGCCTCGCCTCGTATCTGAACGAAAACCCCTCCCTAATTCCCACAAAAGCCATAACGTGTCAGCTCATCTATCGTCCATCATTCATTTCTCCTTAGAATCTCCACCGTATAAAGTGAACCCTTGCGATATGAGTACCGGTACAAGGACTCGGAAGCACCACACTAGAAGCAGGAATGGGTGTCTGACTTGTCGAAAGCGTCGTGTCCGCTGCGATGGGGCAAAGCCAACCTGGTAAGCAGGACTTTACGCGTTCCAGTTTGAACTTATTACTCGAGAAATACGACACAGGAGCATTCTCAAGTTATCATTGGTCGTGAGATTGACGAGTTTACGTAGTGTCCGATGTTTCAGAGGAGCACGAGCATGCGAGTTCGCCGATCCCAGTCTTCCGCTTCGTGAGCGCAAGGCTGTCGCTTTACCCGGCGAACAGCAACCCTGGATAATTAACCCAGACACAACCCCAGTTACTATAAATCTTAATTCTTTATTCGGAAAGTCGGTCGAACCATTTGACTGCTTAGGGCTGGACATGACTCTCCGTTCTAGAGAACTGCTCCATTATTGTTAGCGAAGCATACAAAAGAGTTCTGCGTCAACACCGCTGATAAGCTCAGTTCACCACAGTCACGATGCCTCCGATTTGGTACTGAGAAATGTCCCAAGAAACATGTCGGTATCTTGATATTCCCCTATCATGCCATGCTCACTCTTTATCCGCAGTTTATCGTCTATCGCTCAACATCCGGATGCCCTTAGAGATACCCTTCTCATCGCAGGCTTGCATTATGCATGGAGCGTTGGCGATCTCCAAAAGTACAAGGCAACATTCTTGTTTCATAAGGTATCGACGATACGCATTTTGAACACATGGCTGCAAAACATACATCAGCCAGGTTTGATGACCTTTATTCGACATGTTTCGATACTCTCCTTTATAGAGGTAGGACCCTTGTCATTCATGAGGCCCACCAACATGTTTTGCTAACCGGGAGCTGCCATAAGGCCTCATATGGTAATGTTGGCGATACTGAGGCTCACATCAATGGCCTCATTAACGCCGTCCACCTCCTCAGTCCTCTCAATGATGACTTTTTTAACAGATCAGGGTTTGAAGAAGAGCTTGCGAATCGCTATCTCTTAGTGTAGGCCTCTTCCGATTCCAATATTCTCTCTCAATACTGACCAGCCAGGACGTACTATGCCTATCAAGGCTTCAAGGCCAGAATCTTGAGCAGCGATACATTGAAGAATATATTTCACAACAAGACGGCAGACTTCTCCACGTTTGTATCGCAGATTCATCTCTGGAAGACGCAAAACATAGGGCATCTCGATATGCGCCTCAACGCCATGAAGCTCTTGCCTTTCTTTTTCTCATCTCTTCCCTCGTCAACTCAGTTTCACAACATTGATGCGTCGCCTTTAATCGAGTGTCTAAAACATGTCACCGCCTCGACACAAACGGTCAGTGAAGATCGGTACAAGTGCGATCCAAGTTGGGAGTGGATTGAGGGTTCAGAATCTCGATTGTGCTGTGCTACTATTGGTTCCCATTTCTCATCCCTTTTCGACGATGACATGTTTTCCTCGGCGTGCTCCTCCAAGTACAGCACTTCATGGTCAGGCATGTGCGCTGCGTCAAGTTTGTACATGCACAGCGTCCTAGAGCTTTGGAGTGGTGGAGACCCCATTGACTCACGTCTATTCCGAAGGTTCCTCTTTGTTTTGAAACGAGATCTTGACCAGACTACCAACACGTTGGGGTTGAACGAATCGACGGATTTTTGGTTCTGGAGAGCTTTCTTGGGCGCGTTTGGTATCGCCAAACATCAAGCTTGTGGCCATGACCCGACACTGGACGAGCTGCAAGGAACGTTTAATGGATACATAAAGACGTGGAAGAAAATCACCGGCTTGACAGTTTGGGAAGAAGTGCACTTGCGCTTGGTGTCAGTTGCATGGCCTCTCAGTAAGACTCATGAATTAGGTGCGAGTATCTGGAAAAGTGCAGTTGAGGAAGAAAATCGTGATGATATTTGATCGAGCTGGCATAGAGATGTACCTACTATAGTGTATTGGATATATAAATCTCAACTCTACCTATCCTTGTTTCTATATTTATTATTTTGCAATTCAATTACCGTACTCCGTACAGAGTACTGTAGCCGTGCTTTTCTTAACACGGTAGCCCGTAGGTGCACTGTCCTTCCAGCTCCACATAAGAAACCTTGGTCCGTCCCGTTTAGACGCCAATTGAATCTCCGGACCCTCGCTAGCCCACCAACCAAAGCCCACAGTGACAGTATTGGAGCCACTTTGGACCCATCCTTCTGCTTGGTTCGGAGCATTTGCTCCAGCCTGTGGTCGCACAAACGCAGCCCCCGGTTAAACAACTCCAGACCGACACAAGAACCCGACTTTTAATTTTTTCCGCTCAAGTTGGACGTGCTATGTAGCACTATATAGCCAGGCAGCCAGGGAACAGAGCAGGCCTGGCTAATAATATATAAAAACTGTTTTTCTGCATTATAATCTTACAATATTTGGCAGAGACAGCAAGAAGCATTTATTGAGCTATCAGTTATAGGATTCCCATGCTTGTTATGCATGCATGAATCGCACAATGATACGACCATGAGGTGGAAAGATGTAAATGGTGTGGAATTGCATAACTAAACCTTTTAAAGGCAATTCTCCGCCAGGGTCTTACGGTCTTCAACTTTTAGACATTACATCATAGCTGCGTCAGTGCTCAACAGCTGAGAAGATGTTATAGAAATCCACGATGCCCAAAAAAGTGGCTTGTCGCAGTGATCGAAAAAATTTATGGTTGACCATCTCGAGGCCGCGACCAGGCGGTGGAATAAAAAGGATTGCAATGGCTTCCCCACCAGAATTCTCCAGCTTTGTAACAACTCTTGCTTGTTCGCAAGACGTAGGTTCTTGCGTTCAGTTCTTGTTCAAAGACATCGACTCACGTGATACAGGATCCCGAGCGTTTCGGCCGGCCGCTTCACGAAATTCCGCTATTCCAGATCGAATCGATCCCGACCACGCTCGCTTTTGAACCCGACAATTACAGCGCTTCAAAGCTGCAATCCAGGATCATGTCATGCCCATATGAACGTAGTATCAGCCTTGGATCAACCGAGTCAGGGGAGGATCCAGTCGCACCGCCTCAGGAGAGCTCGCGGAGAAAGTATAAGAGTAGCAATGGCTGGCGTAGCACGCAGAACCACTATTCCACGGCACGAAAGTCGGCTTCACGACAGGCAACAATCTCGTGTCCCTGCACCCGGACAAAGAAGAAACCCAAGTCAGAAAAAGACGCTCGATCTTGTTCATTCTGCCACGTGAAGGAGACTCCGAAATGGCGTAGCGGACCGCTCGGGCGACGTACCCTCTGCAATGTTTGTGGCCTGCTGTACGCCAAGAAGGAAGAAAAAGCGCGATCATTTCTACTCGAGAGAGAGTTCGGCGGTAGCTCTGTTTCTGACAACTCATCATGGGCCTCTTGACGACACAGGCCACTCAACCCTCGACCATCTATCAGCTGGTACTGTAGTGGACTCCACTCTTGAAGAACATGGATTGAAATACGATTTGTGCGCGGGGGGGGAGAAGGAGGGTTTTTTACTTTTTATTTGCAGCGTTCTAGCATCACGACCGAAAGAAAATGCGAACGCAGTGGCATTGGGAGGATGGGCACCATCCAATACATACAGTACATAATATCAGGAGTAAATGGTACATAAGATAAGGTTAGAAATTAAATTAAAATCCTTTACAAAGTTCTTATCGGATTGATATTGACTGTATTCTTTTGGCAAGTTAACGAACTGTGCAGGGTAGGATGGTTGTTTATTTCCGATTGCACCCAGTCGGTCATTTGCGGGATCACTTGTCGATCTCCCGAGACACGCACTGCAAAGCCCACTGTGACAGTTAAATTCGCCATTAATTTGGGCCAATCAAGTAAGAAAAAAGGTCCCATTTCCCTCCCACGTTCTCTTTCCAAGCGAGCCATTAAGAATCTGAAATGCCTGATATTAACATGGGGTTCAAGTCATTAGCTGACCTTTCGTAGAGGCCGGAGGGTTGCCGAGTGAAGGGATAGCCTCAGCTGACTTTTCAACCCCTCAATGGGCTAACGGGAACTTGTCCAAATGCAACTGCCGACCCCGAGAGGGGAGATGCTAATTGATTACACAGTCTAACAGTGAGAAGACTCACACTAGTGTTGCACTGTACAGCACACCAAATATGTGCTTGGCTTGTGAGAATGCGACGAGTAACGCGCCGTGGCTTACGCGTCGGTAATGAGGGTTGCAACTCCGGGATGGAATGATTTCTGGGCAGTGAAACAGCTGCTGAGCACCACTTCTGTGTATTAATCTTTGAAGGGATGATATAGTGGCCAAGCCTCCATGCAAGGAACTGTGGGATGGCTTGTGTTTCACGCCTGGTTCTGTGAGGGAGACGCATCAACGGGCGTTGAAGAAAGCCAGAAAGTAAACAAGGGAGGACACACTAGACACTGTAGGCAACCTTTACAGAACAGTCATGACAGATGTTGTACTGTGTTTGCTGGGGTATGCATGAATGAATGAATTGGATGCTCAGCAATATCGGATTCCCTCTTCCCCGTAACCCAACAAATGCAGTTCTGTTCACAACGGTTGTCTGTCAAATGAGATGACTCGGTAGGCTCACTCCGGATCCGCGGATGGACCCTGATTTCAGGGTCTCTGCACAGTCCAGACCCAATCCCGCATCGATCTGCAAGGGTCCTTCTGGGGCGAAGTGGCTTATCATCACGTTCTAGCAGAACCTTACAATCCCTAGAGGGGTATTAGAACCGCTCGATCCCTAACTCCTCCCTTGAGTCTCAAGATCGGATTTCCTCACGTTCCTTCATCCCCCCCAAAAAATGAAGCACAGACAAACCATCTCCAAAACGGCCAAACCGTCAGCCTTAGCCGGAAGGCGTCGAAGAGATCGCGCTGCTGCTGCTGCTCATCCTTGTCGGGCTGATCTGCCGGAATCAAGCCTTTTCCCGCCCCGACGCTGTTCTTTTGCCCGGACAAAATCGCCAGCCTTGAGCCAACACCACGTGAGTTTCCGACCCGTTGCCCGTGACACGAGCTTACAATCCTTTTTTCAAGATTCGACCGACTATCCAGGATGTTCAACATACCGGTCTACCTCTCTGCGAGGTTGCTTTGTTTCAGACTGCAGCTATTGCGAGCCCTTTAGCTGCCAAACCCGAGAGCAGCAGAGAAGCCCAATTGCAATTCAAGGTGGCTTCACGCACTTCGTCACTCAGATCACCAGCCACGCCAGCGCGTTCCATTAGATCGCGGTCCAATAGGGCCAACCTCAAGGATACCTATGAAGCTCGCACGTGGCGCAATAGGCTGAGACGGCATTCGGTATGTCACCCATCTCTACTGCTATTCATTCATTCACTGACACGACATACAGAAGTCGCCTGCATCACTCGAGTCCACTCCTTGTTGTACATCGTGCTTCATCAAGGAAACCCCCATGTGGCGCGAAGGTCCTTTCGGATCACATACCCTCTGCAACGTATGCGGTCTCCTCTATGCCAAACGCGAGGCTCGAAGCCGATCGATTCTTCTTCAACGATCAAGACTATGTTGAGTGTATTCATGTCCACGCCCTACATGAATATGCATCTTGACACGACCCGAATACCTTTCATTCTCAACTGTGATATTTTTAATTCTTTATTTCCTGGGACTGGATGTCATTGTCGTTTTTGCCTGCGGGATCTGTGAGTGATGAGGCATGGTTACTATACCCCCGGCGCAGGATTGGGAGGCATTTTGTGAGACTCGGCTGGCTACTGTAGTTTTATGTCAAAATGGCGTTCTTGGTAATTTCTTATGATGTTGGAACTAGCGCAGATACCTCAGTCACTGTTATGGGTTGCATATTTCATTTTATCAATAGGGATCAATTTTGTTCGTTCACGATGTTCATAACTGGGCGTTTGTCATTATTTGCGAGTGAAGTCTCAACGACATTCAATCCATCCAATACTGATAAGCATATGCTCACCTATGATATGTCTGGTTGCTTCTTTGCCAATGACACGACATTCCTATAAAAGAGGACCCAAGGAACTTTGGAATGGGCCAGGGGAGGGATTCAACGTTGAAGATGGACGAATACTCGAAGCATGACTCGGTTAATTCTAGAATGACCAAGGAAAACGAATCGTGCTGTTGTGTGAGTCTAAGTGTCCCTTTTTGGGGCATTTGCACGCTCTCAACGATCAGGCTCGAAGATTCCGAGAATTATAGAGTCGGAGACTGGATAAGGACTTAACCGAAGACTTATTGAACAAATAGCCAACGAACAGCAACAATATTCCCGGTATAGCAATATTCTAGTTTGACTTCTGAATAGTTACCCTTTTGCAAGGATATACGTAATAGATAACCCCAAAGCAGATGGCCAAGTGTAAGGATGCGAAGACGCGATTTTATAAAAGGTTATTCAACGGGGGATATTGCGGCCCGAATATAAAAGATCATCCACTTTATAAGCACGCAATTTGACTTTGACATGTCGTTAACCTCTGAGCCCTAATGAAATCCACCTGGAAAAGTTTCTGGTGGCTGATAGTGATCAACTTTGTATGGTAGATAGAGATTGCGAGAATGTTGTATGTATCGATAAGAGAAAGCTTGTTACAATTTTGCACACAAAAGCAAGATTCAGGAAACTTCAAAAAATCTTTCGACTACTAGACTACTTCACTCATCAGCCCGAGATCTATCACCAACCACTGGGAAGAAATATTGCTCGTCGTACAAGCCAGCCCTTGAATCTTGCCTCCACCTTGAACGGTTTGCAGGCTTTTATCAATCGCAAAGACTAGCCTCTAAGCTATTCCCTGACGACCCGCCCCCGAAGCTAACAAACTCACGAAGCACCATTCACTACCAGAACTAGCCAACAAGATATATGGGATTGTCATACGCTATTACCCTGTCCAAGTCCCATGCCAAGAAAACGTGCTCTGACACAACAGAGTCGTGATTGGGATAGTCCGAGGCAGTACCGCAACATTACCCCATAAGTCGATTCTTATAAAAGACGGCTGTCCACCCTTGCAAATTCAAGACGGACCTCTTCATTCATCCTTGGCTCACACGAACATGAGCGCCCCTTCTGAAAAGACCGTCACGTGGGACGGTTGCCGGGCGGCTGAGAGACAAGATGACAACGCTTCCAATGGGTCACTCAAGGAGGACCCAGCAGTAGAAAGAGCACGGCTCTTGGTTGCTACACTGGATGAGGTGATTGAGGCAGAGGAGTATGGTCGTACAATGGATTTGGAGGAGGCCAAAAAAGTGAGCAGAACTGATATCTACGTTTATACTACACTAACAAAATCTAGCGCGCCGAGAACCTCATCTACTTTCATGAACATGACCCAAACTTCAGCTCAGAGGCCATCGTGCGTCTCCAATCATTCTTGAACAACGCGGACCTTTTGGAGCATCCTGAGAATCACGAGGAGGCCGTCTCAGACATCAAGACTGAGATCTCACTGCTCACCATTAACTCACCCTACGCAGAAGTCCGCGCCGTCGTGAGCAACAAGGACGACCCATCAACACCAGCCGGAACCATACGAGCCTGGACCATCGGCCTACTCTTTGTCATTGTACAAAGCTTCGTCAACCAACTGTTTTCTGTGCGACAACCAAGCATTCGACTACAAGCTCCGGTCATTCAGCTACTTTCGTTCCCGCTCGGCAAGGCCTGGGAGAGATGGCTTCCAGTCGGCGAGTTCACGCTATTCGGGTCAACGCTTCAGCTGAATCCTGGAAAGTTTAACCAAAAGGAACACATGTTGATCTCGATCATGGCGAATGTCTCGACGAGCTTGCCTCACTCTCGATTCATCATCTTTACGAGTTGGTTGAAGAAGTACTTTGATCTACCGTTTGCAGCAGATTTTGGCTTCCAGATTTGTCTCTCTGTAAGTAGCACTCATGTAAAGATGGCCAGAGCCTTTACTGACAGATGTAGCTGGCAATGAACCTCTTGGGGTTTGGCCTGGCGGGACTGGCTCGACGTTTCTTGGTCTACCCATCATTCTGTATCTGGCCTCGCTCCCTTGCGACTGTGGCTCTCAACCAGAGTTTACACAACGGTGAGTTTGAAAACTACATATCTCAATGAAATCACGATTGCTAACTATATCAAAGAGTCTGGAAATGCAAGCGTACTAGGCCCCTTCAAGAAGATATACACCATGTCCCGGTACCGATTTTTCATGATCGCCTTTGCAGCCATGTTTGTATGGTTCTGGTTTCCCGAGCTCATCGCCTCAGCTCTCTCGCTCTTCAACTGGCTCGCATGGATTTCACCCAACAACTTCAATCTCACGGCTATAACCGGTGTATCTAAAGGTCTTGGGTTTAACCCTCTTCCCACTTTCGATTGGAACATCGCCACGACCTACATCGATCCGCTTCTAGTTCCTTTCCATGTGACTTTCAACATGTTCCTCGGTGCACTGTTGGGTGGCATTACAATCGTCGCTATGTACTGGAACAACACATACAAAACTGGATATCTCCCTATCAACACAAACACCATGTTTGACAACACTGGTGCCAAGTATAACGTTTCATCCATTTTGGATGATCGTGGGTTGCTGGATGCACAGAAGTACGAAGATTATAGCCAGGTTTACATCGCTGCTTCGTCTATCACATACTAGTAAGTTTGAGCTATAACTAGGGTTCATTGTGATACTGACAAAAGATAGCATCTACTTCTTTGCGGTCTATAGTGCAGTCATCTCTTATGCTGCTTTGTATCACTGGAATGATATCAAGCTTGGCTTCGTGTCACTATGGGAAAGTTTCAAGAAGAAGAGCAAGATGAACGAGTTCAAGGATGTTCATACAAAACTCATGGAGCAGTACCGTGAAGTCCCAGAGTGGTGGTATCTGATCCTGAACGTGAGTATGACCTCCAATACAAACTGGCCTCAGCTAACACGGAACAGGTTGTCGGAGTCGCCTTCGGTATTGCCTCTGTAGCAGCTTGGCCAACCAACACAAGCGTCGGTACCGTCTTCTTTGGTCTCGCTCTTGCAGTCCTTTTTACAATCCCAACTGGTATCATCTTCGCCACTACCGGTATTGAGGTGGAGTTCAATGTTCTCGCTGAATTTATTGGAGGTGCTTGGCAGCCTGGTAATGCTCTAGCTGTAGGTTTTTGAGGACTCCAATATTTTAACTATCCCCACTAACAATGCCAGATGAACTTCTTCAAGGGTTTCGGATACGTGACAGTAGCTCACGCGCTTGACTTCGCCAATGATCTGAAGCTCGGTCACTATCTCAAGATTCCCCAGCGTCAAACGTTTTGGTGCCAGACTGTTGCCAGTAAGTAATGCTTAAATCCTCCCATGTTCGCAGAAACTGACTGTCGATAGCTGTTGTCTCTGCCATTGTCTGTACGGGAGTCATGAACTTCCAAATTCTCAACATCCCCAACATCTGCCAGCCCGACCAAAAAGATCGTTTCACATGTCCCGGAGTCGAGTCCTACTTTACTGCCGCTGTCCTCTTCGGCTCTCTCGCACCTCAAAGAGTCTTTGGTAAAGGCGGCCTCTACACTGCTCTCCTCGCTGCTTTCCCAGTTGGACTGGCTTTCCCTATCGTCTACTACTACGCCACTCGGAAGCTCCCTAAGACACACTGGCTCACTAAGATTCACCCTGTGGTCATCTTCAGTGGTGGTCATATCTGGTCGCCCTACAACCTGGCCTATGTCTGGCCGACAGTGATTCCCGGTTGGATCTCATGGGTTGTCATTCGTAAGAGATATCTTACTTTCTGGGCAAAGTATAACTATGTCCTTTCGGCAGCATGGCAAACAGGCATTGCTCTCGCTGCAGTTGTCATCTTTTTCGCTGTGAGCTACCACGGTGCTTCGATCGATTGGGTAGGTAATAGCCCCAACAGTGGCTGTGAGGCCAAGGCGTGTACGAGACTCAAGCTCGCCAATGGGACCGTCTTTGGGTCGTAGCCTAGATCCTTTGCATAGCCACCTTGGCTAGTTGGCTTTTCTAATTGCATAATAGCAATTAACTCGATCAACAGTCGTGAAACTCGGTCTCCGTTGATATTAATCGTGCCCGTGCTATGCCGCTGATCCGATGACATGATCCCTGTAATCTAGGCAGCACTGCCTCTGCCTAATGTTGAGGATTCGAATCCTGAACATTTTACGTCAAAATTGCATTATAAAAAAGCAGGTCTCTTCTCAGCAACATTCACATTCTTTCACGTTCATATAATCGCAAAAATGGTTTACATTCCACCTGTTGATCATGGCGAGTGCATCACAGCCTATCTCGCCACCACGTTCACAGATCAAGAATTGAAGGCCTTCAAATCAGCATTCATACTTGGCGCGTGCTCCAACTTCTCTCCTCTCATGCAACTCAAGATCGTCCCCTTGCCAGATGATTACGTGGGCAAGTCGCATCAGTACATGCGCACCAAAGAAAACGAAGCCGGCAATGAGCAGCCATTTGTCGTCATTGGTGATGAAGCCAAGGAGAGAGATGCCGTATGGTATATTGATCAATTTGCCGAGGAAGATCAAGTTGAAGATGAACTGGCTGAGAGCACCGATGTTGTCTACAAGATTCTAATCAAGACAGAGGCTTTGGCTCTCGCTCATGTCAACTACGATATTGCCAACGCAAGCATTGGCGAAGATCTCGATGAGTGCGGGGTGGAGACGCCTCTCACAAATGACTTTGATCAGCCCGAGGTGAATGATTGCGGTGGCATTGACTTTGAGGAGCAGCAATCGGAGCAGGACGTCTGGGTGACTGCTGAACCAGGAGAATTCGAAGAGAGTGCAGATCCTGTGCTCCTGGAAAAGTTTATGCCTCGCCCCGAGAAGGTGGCCAGGCTTAAAGAGGATGTTGCGCAAGCTGCTGGACTGATTAGTTCATGGACGTTTGCCAGCCCAGCGGAGCCTGTTGATCATGATGATGGGACGCGGGTCGAGTTTCCTGAGGGAAGCGTTGTTTTGCAGCAGAAATACAATCCAGAACACCCGTGGCCCGAAGCATCATGGCCTGAGGGGTCATTGTAGCTTCGCTAGATGATTGGACACGCTGGACGTTGACATTGATGATGATGAGTTATGTATCATTTCTTACCTAGTTATGAAGTTGCCAATAAAAGCTGAAACTATTGGTCAATAACTTGTCTATCAAATCAAGTTTGGTGCTCTTCTTGAAACCCGGTCACCTCGGAAATAGAATGAGACAACAAGCATATCTCAACTGAGACAAGACGGACTCAGGAATATGATTTCCCCCCAAAATGCGCCTTATCAGTAGTCACTTTTACACTGCAGGACGCCTTCCCGCGTCCGGAAAGCTATTCCCTGCATAGAGCTTCCCAAGATAGGGAATTTTCGGAGAATGTGGCGGGGAGGAATCATGACTCCGCTTCAAGACGATCTGATCTGCAACGAAGATAAACAGCAACTTCGCGACCCTTTTCTCTCTTAATTTAGCCATAGATCTTTGGATCATTGGACTTGATAAAGTCATCATAATGTCTTCAGCTCCTCACCCACTTTGCCCGTTGACGGGTGACGAGATACAGTCCAGTTCACGCTTGATCGAGAGTGTTTGGCCGCAGTCAGTTTCGCTATCTTTTAAGGTTATAACGCTCAGTGAGCCACCAAAACAAACCCTTGTACCTTATTTGGAAGCATTGGACAACGCAAAATCCCCTTCGCCGCTTGAGCGACGAGCCTTTGTTGCGTATTATATCCGTGGAACAGTAAGACAACCCTATTCCATCAATGCACCGATCTAACTCCGCATCAGGACATTTTCCATGAAGCTATTGTGAACTTGACCACCGGAAGAATCGAGAACAATGTTAAGCTTGGCCCAAATGTCCATGGGAATGTTGAGTATGATGAGGTTCAGAGGATTGAGAAGCTTGCTCTTGAGGATCCGCAGGTTTTGGCTGAGCTGGAAAAGCTGAAATTGCCAGAGGGCACTGTCGTCTGCGCTGATCCATGGATCTACGGTCAGCATACCGACCTGGAGTAACAGAGCAAAGACTGACATGCATAGGGTCCGACGGGATTAATGATGATGTCCGCATGTATCAGGTCTTTCTTTACATGCGAGACCCTGCAAACTCTGGTGAAGCTGACTCGAATCACTACGCATTCCCTCTACCCATTTCGCCAGTCATTGAATGCGTTCACTACAAGGTTATCCGGATCGATGTATTGCCTACGGGCGCTGATAACACTATTAAGCCTCTGACATCGTATCAACCGAAGCCTCCAAATGAGTATATCCCAGAAGCACAGGAGCTACGAAAGGACCTTAAACCACTGCACGTTAGCCAGCCCGAGGGACCTAGCTTCTCCGTGACACCGGTAGGTGAGACTGGGAATATTCTGTCCTGGCAGAAATGGAGCTTCTTTGTTGGTACGTTTAGTCAATTTCAACCGGCTGACACTCCTGATACTGATTCGCTTCCCAGGTTTCAACCAGCGTGAAGGTATGGTGTTGTACAACGTCAAGTACGACAACCGACCGCTCTTCTACAGGCTCTCCCTATCCGACATGAGCGTCCCATACGGTGATCCACGTCATCCGTTTCATAAGAAGTCTGCATTTGACTTGGGCGATGCCGGTGCAGGCGCTACAGCCAACAACCTCAAGCTCGGATGTGACTGTCTGGGCAGTATCCAATACCTCAGCGGTGTCATCTGCGATGATCAAGGCAGACCCTTACCGATGAATAACGTGATCTGCATTCATGAACAAGATGCCGGTATTGGATGGAAGCATACAAACTACAGAACTGGAAGAGCAGCCATTGTTCGAGCGCGTGAACTTGTGCTGCAGTCCATTATCACTGTTTCTAACTATGAGTACATCCTAATGTTCATCTTCAACCAAGCGGGAGAGGTCACTTACGAAGTGCGCGCCACGGGTATCTTGTCGACGCAACCTATCGATCATGAGCTGGACAAGACAGGAGTCCCATTCGGCACTGTTGTGCATCCTGGTGTCTTGGCGGGCGTTCATCAGCATATATTCTCCTTGAGAGTAGACCCGATGATTGATGGCCATACAAATCAACTAGTATACAGTGAAGCCCACAGAATACCTCGAGATCCACACCTGAACCCCCACGGGGGCGGCTACGAAGTCATTGAGAAGGCTGTTGACAAGACCGCCGGCCTTGATATAGACTATGACCTCAGTCGAGTGTACAAAATCACCAACCCAAATTCTCTCAACCCTATCAACGGCAAGCCAGTGGGCTACAAGATCATGGCCCCGCCGTTTCAGAAGCTCATGGGAGACGAAGACAACTTTACGCATAAGCGTGCTGAATTCGCAGACCATAACATCTATGTCACCACGCATCGCGACCGAGAACTCTACGCAGGGGGTTGGTACACGAATCAGTCCCGAGGAGGAACAGGAGTGAGAAGCTGGGCACAGAGAAATGAGACTCTTACACCAGAGTCTGATATTGTGCTCTGGGTGCAGTTCGGCATCAATCATATCCCGCGCATTGAAGACTTTCCTGTCATGCCGGTTGAGATTCTCAAAGTGCATCTCAAGCCTGTAAACTTCTTCACTAAGAATCCTGCCTTGGACGTACCGCCAAGTGAGCAGAGTGTTAACCAAAGCACTCTGGTTGAGAGCAAGAAGGTGGAGAGTGTTGAGGAATGTGGATGTGATTCACCTCCTGTTCCTTCGAAATTGTAGTTTTCTATGTTTACCGGAATGGATACATCAAAGATGAAGGGAAATCCATATTAACTTCAATTCAAATATTGGATTAAGGGGGCATGTCTCTATATGGTCCCAAACGTTCCACATGAACAGTGGTTACCTCCTGTATTTGAATCCCGTCAAGTCCTTCATTGATTGTGGGAGGAGGCGTGTGATTTCTCCACGGACTGGAAATTGTAATCTCAGTCCCATAACTCCATCCCGCATGTGAAGCCTCGACGTCATAGCCCTCTGGAATATCATTGTTCATTATAAACTCAGAAATAGAACTTGAGGGATTCTGTACCGAACTAGTTGTAGCGGTACTAGTTTTGATTCCAGTAGTCGGCGTCAGGGATGTGACGACGATCGCTCGATTATTTCTATGAGAGGCAAGGAATGAGGCCGGAATGAGTTTGCGGAGCACGGGACGTAGCATGGGCAACGAAACTAAAGATTGTTAATCTGGGGCTTTTGAAATTGGCTCGGTCGTAAGTACTCGAAATATTCGTGAGGTTGCACTCAGCTATAACCAAAGAAACGTGGAAGCCAATATGTAGGGCTATGTCTCTTGAACTGCTATCGAACCCGTAGGACTCATAAAGGCCTATTATTGTCAAAATACAAACACTGTTCACAGGTTAGTTGAGGGAAATGAGACATGGTAGTAAGAGACGCACAGAGCACCAAACCCGAAAAGCGACATAACGGCCAGCCTTTGACCAAGAGGCAGATGCATTTTGATGACTTCAATTATGGGAAGAACAAGAATGATGACATCCAAGGCACCGTGTGTTATACCAGTGGCGAGTAAATATGTCCTGCTGGTAACGTGGCAGTGAGTTGCCCTCTGATCAATGTGCCAGGCGGCTGAGGGCGGAATGCATGAGACGTTCAGCAGAATTATGCGGAGAAGAAACCAACCAACACAGAGGACAAAGACAATCTGGATGGGAATTCGCGAGCTGGTGTATTTGAAGAGACGCCAGTAAAATGCCAATATGGAGAGTTTTGCAAAGCCACTGCCCACGGTATAAGCCATACTGCCGATCCAGATGATAAGGTATGCTCGCTCGAGTCGTTCGTTTTCGGTGAGATGGGGAGGGCCATCTTTAAGAGGTCGACCGAGGCCGAAGCCTATAAGGACTGGAGATTGTTTCAGTTATCTTGACGATATTGCAATAGAGTTGACTTCATACAGACAAGGTTGTCTATGGAATACGCGAGAGATCCAATCTAGGCAAATAACAGATTAGCCACCGTTGAGAAAAAAGGAGCAGACTTGACGCACAAATGCCACGATAGCAAACCAATCATCAGCTCCATAACCAGCCCTCGACGTCCATCTCGCACGAAGTCTCAGAACGAGAACAAGAGCCGCAAGTGGAAGAGTGGTGAATATGGCAGCATAGACATTCGGTCTATTATCCATCCCCATTGTGCATGATTACGAACTGAGAAGAAGAACAAGTTTGGAAACGAAAAAGAAGGGACGGGAAGCAGATAAGAAAGGCGTGGCTTTGTCTCACATTGGTCAATGATTCAGGTAACAGGGCATTAAACAACGCGCTAAGACGTCGATGATGATACCTGAGGAGCGCTAAAGAGTAACCACGATGTGTTATTTGCAGTTGAGGTTTGTGGCGGAAACCTTCGTCCTGTTAATTTGGAGGCGTCCGATCTGTGCGGGGGATGGGCTTGAACGTTGGACTTTGTTGCCACTTCACGGGTTCAAGGGGGTAGAAAAAAACCGGACTGAAAGTCATAATACTGTATTATCTTGATAAATTAGTTATACCTTATAGATCCCTTTTACCTAATTCCAGGCTACTAATTGTCTAAAATAAGAACAAGAATCTAATATTTAGTATAGATATTAGGATTTTTTAGGGAAGTATCTACAGGGCGTAGCTAATTTATTAAGATAATACGGTATTATGGTGTTAGAGGGACGGGCTCTCCGATGGAAGACGCCGAACGCTTTGACTTTACCGATCTTCGGGGTCTTAGGACGCTATTATGCGAATGTAAACTTAGACTACGATCCTAACCCATGGGATTTCGTCACCCGGTGATGACATCTCTGGTTCCTTATCCGTCATTGACTCAGGGACCTCGAGGTAACTAGTCGAGAACGAGTTCTGACATCGAGAAATGAAGCCGCATACACGCGATCGCGATATCTCCCAGGCCATACACAGAGGGGCGGCACTATCGGCCATCACATCCAGCGGAGCCGGGTCCGCATCTAAAACCGGATATTTTTAGAGTTGTCTTAGTTTCGGCTTTTAGATCTTCTCTTTCGATTTGTTAGTCTGGAAATAGCTAAAAAGATCGGCTTCTCATGGGCCGTACATACTCGTTAGCTGTTATTGGATTTGGGAGGCAAGTGTTGAGTAATCTTGAATGAATGCAGTGGCATTTAGGTAAAAGCAGGTCAATATTAAACAAAAGATTCATTCCTAATATCTATCTGATTCCCCCCCAGTCCATCCGCGTAAAGACAGAAGCTTACTCCTTGAGAATAGGCGCGACTCCAATCCTCTCCGCAGACACTACCGGAAGACGGACCATATCCAAAACCTTCTTTCTGTCGTCATCCGAAAGATCTACGCTACCAGGCGTACCCTTTGGGACAGATAGACTCGCTGTCACGCTGCGAAGCAATCTCAAGTGCGCAACAGCCAGCGATGTAGTGTCAGGTCTGCCTTTTGGTGGTCCCTCACTAGCCGAAGCAGTAAGGCGTGGTGCTCCTTGAATTTGCTGCAGCTTCTTCTGTACAGCAG
Organism: Fusarium verrucosum; assembly: GCA_013623715.1. Taxonomy (NCBI): domain Eukaryota; kingdom Fungi; phylum Ascomycota; class Sordariomycetes; order Hypocreales; family Nectriaceae; genus Fusarium; species Fusarium verrucosum. The sequence goes on from JABFFJ010000163.1 coordinate 81,056, forward strand.
CAAGCAACCCATCAGGATGATCATCAGTCTTTATTTCTCGAACACTGCCCTTGATATCATCGTTCTTTTCCAAATCTTGAACAATATACGCCAAAGCAGAAGTAAGGGTGTAGTCATCAAGGGCAACATCAACGATCATCAAGATGTAGCTTGCGTAGTCTGTTTTCAAAAGAGAAAACTGAGCCATCTCAGCGCGATTGGCACACTTTCCAACGAGCTGCCACGCATTGAAACGTGTAATCTTGATCCGCGCGATCTCCTTCTCGGTCTGTTCTACATCACCCATGATGCCGTTGCATTCGGTGAGGAGAGATGAGCCCTGGGACAAGAGATTCGCTTGCCTGGCAGCGAGATCATTCACCTGCCTTACCTTGGCTTCTTGATCGTGCACACGTGCCTCAGCGGTATTGACTTGATCAATAGCCGTTGAAAGAGCACGGTTGGCGCCTTCGAGGTCATGTGTGCAAGCTTCAATGATGGGCTTGAGGATTTCTAGAACAAGCCTTGCTGGAGGGTAGATCCAAGTCCACTATGTACCGATGTCAGTCTCAATACCATCATGTATTTGTGCTCTATGAAGGACGCACCTTGTCAGCCTCGTCGTATTTGTGTTGTGCATCATGAAGCTTTTGCTGGAGGGCCTGAACGGCACCTTCTGCAACTTGACGAGCCTGATTCAAACCCTGAAGCGTGAGCTTCTCCATATCACTGGCCTGTTCCGTAGACTTCTGGGCAGCTTGTAGCTCAGCCTGTAGACTCAAAGCTTGTCTCTGCCAGTCGCCTAAGCCAGCATCATGGAACTGGACAATCTGATCAAGTTAAAGTTAGTCTAAGATCAGTCAGATTTCCTCGAGGAAACATACGTTAAGAGAATAAGCGTTGATGCTGTCAAGGCACTTCTCCGATGCCCTGTCAGTCTCTGGCCAGGATGAGTCAAGATCCTTGATCGCTGCCTTCATCTCAGCAGGGGGCTTAGTTGGATCAAACTCGCCGCCTATAAGCCGAGCGAGCTTCTTCAGTGCAGCCAGGGCTGAAGTGGTTTTGGTAGCGAGATCTGATTGAAGATTCAACTGGTCTTGAGCCTGGGCTGATCGAAGATCTTTGAACTTGGTTTGCAGGATTGGAAGCTGGGATGCCAGGCTCTCGGCCCGCTGCTGATAGTTGTCGCCCATGATAAAGATTGCGTGGAGATGGAAATGCGAAGAATAATGGTGTCGCTCTGAGGCAAGTAAGCAGATCGTAAGTGGTTTTGATTCACTTATAACCTCGATGAAATGGAATTCTCAGGAATCTGACCGAAACGACCAACGGGCTGTATTTTCCAAAGGTCACTTGTCACACGATTGAAATCGTCATCAGACCTCGATTCTAATTCCATTGCCAAGACCACTTTCTCGTGAGATATGGGAGACCAAATGGACCGAGCGCTTATCAAGCTGAATGAATGGAAGCTATTTCCTCGCGGGATTCCATGAGTTGAGTCAAGATGGCTTGATGACTGGACCAATTCTAGACAAGTAAACGACTCGCATGAATCACAGTTATCACGCTGTCGTTTCTGTCCGTATTTGGTGCTATTCCCGAGATCTCGACTTAATAGTGGCTGGCTGATTTGAACTGGAAGTAATAGCTCCGGAGTGAAACTATTTAACTCATGTAGGATTAGAAACTATTTAACAAAATGGCGTGAAGAATAGCCCAATCATAGTAAAGGGAGAAAAGAATAGAAATCCATGACGCGACATGCATGCAGCTTTCAATAGTGGCGGAGGCGCAGATGGCCATAATAGTCTATCTGCACAGTCGAGACTAACTATATGCATAAACCAGGAGAACATGACAGTAAGCTAAGGAGAAAGAGAGACAGAGGAAACAAAACGGCTCGCTTATCTCCATGTTGACTTGATCTCGGGTGCATTAGCGTGTGAAGAGCCGCATTGGTTATTTCGATAGTTCGTATCACTACCCCAGTCTTGACATATCATATCTCTGGATTTGAGGCTCAGCTGACCTTGTTGTCTCAGTTATTCGCTATTATCGTATTGGCGCTGCACAACGGCGCTTACTGACCTATTAAGTGTCTAGAATTCTGAGCTGTCTATTTTGGGCAGTTATCTACTCGGGGCGCGATACGATGATTGGTAACTAGAATTGGTTGTTGTTGTGATATCGTAGAGGAGATGATCAGGGTATTCTACACAATACATGTACATCATAGGCGCGCATATTGTTAAGTACTGTTGAAATGGGAACTACTAGTAAGTCCAAGAGATAATAGAAGCTCATGTGATGCCAGTACTACTTTACGCTTTGCTATGTTAATTACCTTGCCCCTGTATGCTTCTCTCAAAGCTAGTTGGGATCTTACACTGGCCTTTCATCTAGTCCGACATCGCCAAGGAGCTATGCATGGGCAATGTGATAACGAGGGATAAGTGGCGTAAAATAAAAAGAACTTTGGTACGATCCATTTCCTCTACGGATGTAGGTATGTACGCAGGGTTCGGTCGCCCCGAACCATGGCTCTAAAGTGAGACAAACAAGCATGTCGCGAGGATTTCAATGTCCCAAGTTAGCCACATGATATTGTTAGAGTCTTCAGTACAGTGATTTATTGGATGTGGTACGATTCATTCGTGAATATTGGATAATCAGCCGATTTGCAGGAACAGGGATGGTATTGGCTGCAGTCCTCGGAAGTCCCGAGACTTGGGCTAATGCAGTTCGAGGAATGCCTGAGAGGGCTGAAGCGATAGGTTACTGGAGATGGACATCCTATGTGATATCTCCTATGAGTGTGACTTTCTCGAGTACAACACCAGGCAACTTGACGAAGAATCGTGACTGAATGGGATTGATATAAAACAGGAGGGCTCTCCTTGTTGGTAACATCTGTCTCTCATCATCCCAAACACTCAAACTCTTTCTACAATCAATAGCCTCATACTTTCAAGTCTACCTTTACACTCTCAACCTTCATCATGGCTGCCCAAGACGTGGTTCCTGCTTCCAACAAGCTGACCAAAGAGCAAGAACAAAAGGCTCTTGAGGCAATCAAGCGACAGCAAGCCGAGAAACGTCAGATAGGAACTGCGCAGTACGTCGAAGATGTCAAGAACTCTTTGCTATTTCGGCCTGGCTTCAACTGGAATGATCTTCTCTCTGCGGCTCCAACTTCAGTCATGCTTCTTGCATCCGTCTTCGTGGCCTCAACCATTCCCGATGCGACTCACATTCTTATCATCCCTCCCACTACGGGCTTCAAGTATCTGACGTAAGTTGTGATTAATTTCACGTTACCGTTTGGAGAAATACGGTTTTTAATCATTTGCGTTCAGGAATTTTGACAAGCCATCTCTCAATACCTGCCTTGTTGAGTGTGCGGATACTGGTATCAAGGCATTTGGAATTGCCGGCAAGAATTTCGATTCCATTAACATGAGCAGCATGACGATCAAGGCAACTGTGGGTTTCCATTTCAAGTCTTGATTGTATAATACTAATCGCATGCCTACAGGTCAACCAAATCATCAGGCTCCTGGGAGATCCTGAGTCGGCTCAGACCCTGCTCATCCCAACCATTGAGCAGCTTAGAAAGGTTGCTAAAATGTGCGAAGGAAAGGCCAAGGGTATGGAGACAATCTTTCAGGCCTGGCTTGACATGGTTTGTGAGTTGCACCGCTGTATCATTCAGACATCCGCAGATACGGCTGAGAAGCGGGCTGCGAACCAACTTCATCTGGCAGCGGCCAACGCTCGGTTGGCTGGTGCAGAAGAGGCCAAGAAGAGCGCAGCTGAAAGCGTTGCAACTCTCAAGTCAACCTTGGAGACGGCTACCGCCACATACAAGAAGGCTGCAGACGACTTCCCCTCGGGATGGGACCTGGTTGCTCAGCAGCTTGTGAGCAACTTGGGTGACGCCCTTACCACTGGTATCAACCTTGCGATTCCTGCCCTGGTCGAAAACTTCAGCATGACAGCAAAGTTCGAGAAGGGTTACAACATCTTCAAGGGCGACAATGGTGGTGCCCAAGGAGGATCCGTTGGTGACGGCAAACAAGATCACTCCAAGGTTCCTCAAGCTGACAAGGCACCATCCCCTACCCCAACTGCCGTCCCACCGTTCCCCAACGACCCAGCCTACGGTATCATCGCCCCGATTGCAGTCTACATTGGCAGTATCCAGTCCTTCGTCACTGGTGGACCAGACCATGGGGTTGACTGGGAGCTACTCAAGTCCAAAGACCCCCAGAAGGAGTTGAACGGTCTTGGAGTGTTGGCCTCGCTGGTGGAACAGGCTCACGCAAACTTCAAGCCCTCACAAGATCCTCCATCCCAGGACCTGTTGTTTGCATTCGCAGAAACCAAGAAGGTTAGTACCAACCATCCCTACTGTTTCTTACCAGAGCTTACCTTGCTTGTGTAGGTGACCGATGGTCTTCAGAAGGCCATCACTGCAAACAGTGCTCTGAACGGTTCTCCACTTCCAAAGGACGACTCGCCAGAAGTCAAGCAGTGGCGTCTCAGTATAGAGATGGCCAACAAGAAAGCTACCGAATTGAATGCCGACTCCAAGAACCTCACCACTGGTTCATCCGTATGTTCTCTCACCCTACCCATTGTCGCACGAAGCATTGCTAACCCTTCTGTAAAGGCTCCATTACTCCAGCAGCCCCAGGCCAACAGCAGTCCCACTGACAAGAACGGCGCTTTACGACAGCAGGTGATTGATTCCGCAACCACGCACCTCAACACTACAGCCTCGGTCATGAAGACAGCTACCGAGAACTACCAGAAGTCAAGCGACAAGCTTGTGGAGGTACAGATGGAAATTGCTAAGATCCAAGGCGAATTAGCGGGTCTTCAGACCTCCAACATTGATTTGGTAAGCTTTTCTTCATCGTTTACGACATACCAGTACTAATTTCTTACGATGCAGGACAAGATCAAAGCTATCTTAGTCAAGTGCATTGATATCCTCGTTGGTATCAAGTCTCAGATCAACCGGCTCGTCGCATTCTTCTCCGCCGTCAGCACACTCGTTGATCATGTGGTTGAAGACCAAGTCCAACCTTTCCTGACCTATCTCAGCGCCATTACTGGTATTGACAAGGAACCTACTCTTTTGAACTTTTCCTTCACGGATTTCCAACAGCAGGTAAGATACCCAAGTTCCTTGTTACAGGGCCGCATACTGACGACTTTAGATGATCTTCAACTACTGCCTCAGCATCCGAGCATACTTTGATCTCTTTAAGGAGGTTGGCACTATGTATCTTAACGTTCATATCCAGCACATCCGACCTGGTCTTGAATTGGTCACCAACATGCAGACTCAGTACAACTCGAGCTCTGATCCCCAAGCAGCCCAAAATGTATGTACCATTAATCAAGATAGACTCCGACTTGCCATCTAGTATTGTGTTGCTGACCGAATACATAGGAATTGAACAAGAGAAACAAGGAGATCGGAGACTACTACTCTAAAGCCATAGATGGCGTGAAGGAAATCGTCTCACGTGTAAGTTTCACCTTTAGTGTTACTCTTTCCCTTCATTTCTGTTCTTATTGCTAACCATGAAATAGGATCAGGCTGAAATTACCAAGAACCTGGCGTCTAATGCTAAAGCGGCCGCCGATGCCATGGGATTTGTGCCCGTGACAGTTACTCCCCAGTTGAAGGATGCGGCTGATGAGTCGGCGAAGAAGTCCCAAGAGGCGGCCACGAAAGGCCTCAAGTCATCAAGCCAGTACATCACCAGACAATTGGCTGACACCGCCGGATTCGTAAGTTTTCACTTCTTGACATTGTTGATTGACCAGACTAACAATTCGCTCAGACCGATGACTAGAATGGGGAGATCTTGCCTGAGGGCGTCAAGGGCAATCTCAAGGATGGTGGAAACTCCTTTAGTTTATCACAGCTGTCGATCACAGCCTTATACTAGATAGATCATGAATTGGATTTGCTACTCATATCATAGATTCCAGATCGGCTATTGAGAGATGTGAAAACCTATCTGCGAAACTATTATTGCACCTTGAGTATCTTCCTAAGTGATATAGAGATAGCGAATACCATCATACCGCACACTGCTAGAGGCAATTTGACCTGCCACTGTTGTTTTTCCCATCCTACTATAGCCAGAGCGTAGTGAGCACTTGCGAAAATCTTACCGCTTCAGGTCTCCTGTTTTCGGAGGCCATTCTGTCAAGTGCGTTAGCTGAGGAGGTTCCTGGGCACTACGAGTCTCTGCGTAAGCCGAGGACTGCAATTGTGCACGCTAACAGCCTGAGGGCTCGACTGTACTCAACTGGGCCAATTGTTTAGAGAGCAAGTCAGGAAGTTTACTCCCGAGGTCTCGCCTAGGTAAAGGCTCGGAGAGGAATTTGAGCTACGTCGTCGGACTTTGTTACGGCTTAGCCTCAGGTCTTGTAATATGCTCCTGATGCTGTATGCATATGTTGACTCCGGTGGGTAAAAGAGACTTTACGCCTCGAACGTTGATACAGAATACATCCTCCCATCTCGAAGGAGTATACACAAAGTCCTTACAGACTATTCACATCACCAATATCTCGTTGATTGGTTATTACAGCAGGTCTCTATCGAAAGAGCCCATGCCAAGGGCAGAAAGGTAGTATGGGGCTTTGTGGCTACTGATCATAATAATGTTCACTAGACCATTGCAATCAATCGTCAGCGTATTTCTAGGAATGCCAGCTCATCGCTGTCTTTTACCAGCAAGATTCTAATATGGCTTTAGTTAGATAGTATGCCTAAAAATCAAAGCATGCACATGAAGCCTCGGAAATTCTATACTACAATGCGGCCACAACACTAGCAAACCCTACAGGTATGAAAGAATGAGACTAGAGATGTATTTTCTGGTATATTTGACGACGGTTTGATGGTGGCGTAATCCAAAGTCGAAAATGGCCTCATCATTGGAGACTATAGATGAAGAAATAAGCTCTGGAGGAAGAAATAAGCTTAAGGCTTTACAAGATCAAAAAGAACACAGTATCATCATTGGAGATATTTTACCCCAGAAGTGGCATAGGTGAACTCTATCATTGAGCTGAAAGGCCCTGCCAAATTCCTACACCAGTGGAATCAGACTCTTCCACGTTCCAATTAGGGAGTTTAACGCTGGTCTGCAATCGGTCTCGGCCCGCGCCGCGCGACTTCAGACTTTCAGGATAGTTTCCGAGACTGGGCTCTCAGCTCTCCACAGACGATTTAAGTGTAAGTTTCCAAACACAAACATAATCTACTATAATCGTCGCTTAGAACATCAGGATCTTAACACATTCCACGTACCGGATCTTGTCTTCAGCTTGCCAAGACCACGATGCATCACAATTTATCCTAGAATACCTGCACTCTCAGGCGCTAGAAATCGATATCACCTCTGCCTTCAACTGCATCGGGAAATCCTGATGTCGCTCGCGTAGCTGGAATATACAAACATATGGTTTAAAGTCTTCACTGGCATGATTCTAGCGAAGTCATGGTTAGAACGTGTTATGATTAACAGTTCGAAGCTAGCTGAAACCAAGACTGACATATTTCAGCAACGGCTGAACATTCAAGCTAAGCGATGCGAGTAATGCTTCAAGAGGTCAACATCGAGAGAAGGGCTCCGGAATTCCATCGTGAGGTATTTCAGCTCAGACTTTTGTTTCTGTGAGGGGCTTTCGGGTGACCATCAGGAGTCAAACTCTTTCATCAACGGATGGAACAGAATCTATATAAACCCACAGATCCCCGGCTTCATCAGACCAGAACAGCAACACACTCAGCAAACATCTACAACAACAAGAATCATCTACACACTTTCTAAGTTATCCCAATCTTATCACAATGGCCTCAGTTATGTCTTTCCCCCAGCAGCAGCAGCAGTCCAGTGGCAGCACCAGTTCCGTGGACGGAAACCTTCTCTCTGCTCTGGCAAGCTATGTCACCACTGGCAACAATGCCCGTAGCACCACCCAGCAGGAGATCAACGATCTCGCTGCAGCGGCCATCGCCAGGCCCGGTGGCAGAGCTCACCTTGAAGCCCTCGTTGCACGCGACTCTTGCCCCGACCATCAGGTCTGGAAGAACCAGGCCGCTGCCGATGGAACCATCAACATTACCAAGACTAATATTTCTATTAGTCTTGGAGTTAGTACTCTCGAGCTCAATTTCGAGGCTCGAGGTGCCGGCTTTTTTGTGCCCTGGAGCGGCTCACTCAACGCGTGAGTACAAATACAAACGCACGACTGCATACAAGATAACAACACAGGGTTGATTATGACCCTTATATGTGTTTTTATGTGTTCTTTATTAAGGTTCAGGGCTTCAAGAGCCTTTTTTTCCTCAACAAAAATAACGACTTAGTTAGCTTAAGCGTATCTATGTATCGACCTACCTAATTCGGTAATTCTTCTCGTCCATTTCCCCTAACATTGAGGATCTTGTTCATGC